>OY979712.1:53173424-53475472 GCA_963855925.1 Inga laurina | reverse complement strand
GGAGGGAGTATTTGTCTGATTAACTATCCATAAGCAGTTCATGTAACTCCAAACAAACATGACCCATGATCGTTTTTTTCTATCATGTACGTGCAATGTGAAATACTCATCCCATTCCTCTACTCATGCGAAATAGGCTCCTTTTTAAAAGATTAAAATAACCAAATTAAAAATAAAAAACAACTTGTTTATAACACGTCTTTATTCATGAAGAGGGGAGTCAGCAAATAGTCATAAACTATAATGCAGTGAGACTCAGTGGTAATGAGACAAAAATGAAAAATGATACTCCCGTACTTAGGTCATGAATATAAAGCCCTAATCAACTTTTATTATGATGGGTCATAAATATAAGATAAAGTTATTTTTTTTTTTGGAGAGATTAAGGAAACTAAAAAAATTACTTAATCATATCATATGTTATGTATTTTTGGATTATATATTAATTTATTAGTCATACTAATTAGTTTGAAGAAAAAAATAAAAATATAAATACTCCAGAGTAATTTAATTAGCTTCCTTAATTTCTCCAAAAAAAATCAACTTTATCTTATAATTAAAACCGAATGGAGTATCTCCTAAATTTATGATATTTCTTTAAACTCTCTTTAGCGATTACGCATATTAATTAGGCAAGTTTTTTATCAGAAGAGTAATATCGCCGATGCAAATGGTTAAAATAGGTAATTTAGAAAACCAGCGTATTTTTTAATAATAACCAACTTAACTAAGTTTCATTAGTTTATGAAAATTCGTTGCTTTGCTTCTACGTTTAAGACTAACCAAAAATTTCAAATTAACCCTCTATTATTTTGCTTCTACGTTTAAGACTAACCAAAAATTTCAAATTAACCCTCTATTATTGTCTCTTATAAATAAAAATATATACTGACTTTTACAAAGGTTTGCTTATATTTAATACTCCCTCAAGTTTTATTTATAAGAGACGATAACTGAAATACGCCGCTTAAAAATGTAATTAAAATTAATTAAAAATAATAAATATACCTGAAATAATTTTTTTTCTAAGTATAACCATGTCATTATTTATAAGAGGACAAATAAGAAAAATAAATAAAGTAAATATAAGTATCATTAACCTTTTAGTTAATACAGTATATAATTAATCAGGGGCAAAATAAAAAAAAAAAACTCATGAAATATTCAGATAACTTTTATTAGACTCTTATAAAAAAGATAAGAGGAAGTACCGGAAACAGTACAAGTACAATTAAAAATTAAAGTTTCAAAGACCTTGCTGGGGGAGAATGGAGAGCAAATTAAGGAGTGATTATGTGAATTGAAAAAAAGGTTTTTTTGAGGGGAAAAAAAGAGTGGGAAGATGAAGCACTGAAAAGGAGGTTGTCATTAATGTGTTGGAAGGAAACAAGACAAGTCACCTACAATTTTCTAAACAAACTCCCCCCCCCCCCCCCCCCAGCATGTTAAGGAGTGAAGCTCTACAAGTTTTAGCAGAGTGAGCTAGCGTGTGCGGCGTGCCATCCAGGCTCCAGCACGCCCAACCAATTCCAGCTCTGCTTTCCCTTACTCTCTCGCCTCTACAGTGTCATTATGTTTGGATGGAGAGAAAACCAGGAAAGAAAGAAGGGAAAATTGTGAAAAAATCCTTCATTGGCAACTTATTTGCTAAATGGAACCTTATCATGCAGATTATCTTCCACGTGTGCAGAATATCTTCCCAGGCGTGCAGATGATCTTCCCTATGTGCAAAATTCTCCCCTATATGTATGCAAAAATCTTCCCTACGTGTGCAGATATCTTCCTAGGTCCCATTTAGCAAATAAGTTGTCCATGAGGTCTTTTTTAGTAATTCTCCCAAGAAAGAATGCTATGAGGAAAAACATCCAAAAATAATGAATTTCTTTATCATTTTTTAGGGGAAGGGAGGGGTGAGAAGGAATGGAAGGGTGGGTAAATTAGTTTTTTGGTTGAAAGGATTTAAATTTTGGACACAATCCAAAATTTAAAAAGAATGAGAAAACAAATTTTGGGCGGGAATAGAGCCGGGAATTCGGGCCGAGCCCGTCGGGCCGGCCCGTTTAGGCCCGAGCCCGTCAAGGGCCGGGCCTATGATTTGGAGGCTGAAAATGGAAGCGGGCCTAAAAGGGCCGGCCCGTTTAGGCCCGAGCCCGTCAAGGGCCGGGCCTATGATTTGGAGGCTGCCCTTTTAGGCCCGAGCCCGTCAAGGGCCGGCCCTGAAGCCCTGAGGGCCGGCCCTTTTAGGCCCGTTTAACTTTTTTTTTTTTTTTAAATGGCAACAAGACAATGGGTAGTAAGCATTGGTCAGAGGTAGAGTTAACCTAACCTAACCCTCATATAAAAAATGCTCTCACATTGATTCAGACATCATTTGAAGCTTCTCTTCTTTGATTTTCTTTTTTCTTTTTTTGCATGTATACGCCAAAATCCAAATCAGGTGTTATATTATTACTGACATTTGAAGCTTGTAGGCTTGTTTGATTGTGGCTGTGAACTTATTTAATTGGTTATGAACATTAATTATGGTTTGGACTTAAGTTTTAGTGTTTGTGTTCTATTAAACTTGGATAATATTTATATTTTAAATTAGTGTTAATGATATTTATGTTTTAAATTAGGTATTTTAGTCTTTATGAGAATAAGAGAAAAAAAAAGGAATTGCAAAAAAAATATATATATAAACGTGCCAAAAGCCCGCGGGCCTAACTTAAACGGGCCGGGCCGCCTTAAAAGGGTACGGATTCCTTCGCGGGCCTAAACGGGCCGGCCTGTTTAGGCCCGAGCCCGTCACGGGCCGGCCCTGCAGGGCCGGGCCGGGCCGGCCCGTTTGCCCAGCACTAGGCGGGAACCCAAAATTTGAAAAAAAAATTGAGTTTCTTTTGCCTAAAATTGTAATTTCTCCACCTCCCCTCCCCTCCCCTCAAACCAAACACACCCTCCAAGTTTCATTCCTAGTATTCCCTTGCCCAGTTCCCTGCTTTCCCTTCACTTTTTGCTTCATCCAAACATAGGTAGCGTTTCACGTCACTTCCTGTCTGTTTCCCACCCCAAAAAAAGATCTTTTCCGGTTGACCTTTTAGGCCCAATCCAGACCGGCTTTAAAAGCAGTTTAAGGCCCACTATGAAAGCATCTAGGCCCAATTGGAATTTTGTCCGTCTCTGCTAAATGTACAGCGAAAGTTAAGGGGAAAATACAGTGTGAACGGTGAAGTTGGACTTTCTCTCTATCATCATTGAATTATAGGCAAAAAAACAAAAAGGAAATGATGAGGTGCTCATGGCCCTTTGTAATCTCTCATTGCACGTACTCATCAGTTTTACTTCTTGATCGAACTGATATGTCGGAACCATTTTTCTTAATCTCCACCTCTCAACTCTCAAACCCCAACACTTCGAATTCAAAGACACGTTTATAGCTGAGGAGAGAAAATGGCAGAAAAGAAAAAAGAAAAGAGAGAACGAGGGAAGAAGGAAAGCAGAGACATCACTCTCTCTCTCTCTCCCACGCACCCACAGACACGATGAACAAAAATGAGCACGTGAACAAGAGTAACTAAATTTGAGGGAAAACATGTGGGAATTCCATATATCTATTGTTCAAACCCTTGCTATTTAAATGAAAGAAAAATCCAATGTTTTCTTCACTCCATTTTTTCCCCCTCGAGACTATAAGATCAATGTAGGTGGTTGCTTCTTCAAATTAATGTTGATTCCTTTGGTCCGTGTTCAAAGGAAATTATATGAAGATGACATATAATTGTGACTGTGCGTGTGTGTTGGTGTTCTAGATGTCCCATTGAACAATATGGCATTGAATGTTGGCTGTTTTATCCATTGTTATTAAAATTGGACTGAACCGGCTGATTTGACTAAGAAACCGGTGAACCGATCACCTAATTAGTTAGGCCCAGTCAGTTTAACCAGTTCCGTATTTATTCAGAATTTCATGACTTCAAAATTGATATACGATTTTATATATTTCCAAAAATTATAAATTAAAAATCTATGAAAAATTTGAAATTTTTAATTTTTAATACAAAAAGAATCACTAAAAAATATTATCATTTGATTATCAAAAATTCTCAAAAATTCCAACACCATTCAAAAAGCCAAGAGATATAATTATCAATAATTATCCTTAGTGTTTATAAGTCTCAAACATTTAATTTCCACCTCTTAATGCCTCAATCTCATCAATAACTAAATCTTACTTAACTTTAAACTTCAATATTAAAATTTGAGATACTACAATTGAACATTTGAGTATTGTAATTAGCAACTACCCAATTTTGGTGTTGTTTAAGTTTACTTTTTTATCGGTTTGATATTGGGTTAGCCTCAATTTGACTCCGATCTGATCTACTTATCCTTAACTCACTACACCAACTGATTCAATGACCGATTCGGGTTAAATAACCTTTTAATAACCTTTTTTATCGCTTATAAATGCAAGGCAGGGGAATTTTTCCAGTTTACTGGGTAGTAGGCCACATCATAATGGCACCGTTGAATTCCTCATACAAGTAATAAATTCATTTTCCGTGGTATTATTAACCGTTGACTTAATTTGCTCTTTGACCTAGCAGATGAACAAAATTGGCTGACTCCTTCCTATTCCTTCACCGTCATTTCTCATTTGACGGGGACCAATTCTAAGTTACTCCTAGACGACCCCGTCTGGTATGATGGAAGCCGAAGAAGGGAGAGGGAAGTGACACTTCGACATCTAGCTATGAAAGTCAAGTTCCATCAAAATTAATGGAGTTGACTTTCATATACGTAACCATCAAAGTCTCAGCAGTTCCATGAAAGTGAATCTTTTTAGCTAGACACTGGCAAAAAAAAAAAAGGAATCTTTTAGCTAGACGCTTTTACCCCTTTCTTATTTTATTAATTAACTCACACTTTGTCCCTGCCACTCACAGCCCTCACTTGAGCCCCAACTCCTCCCTGGATCACCACACACCTGCGACGGCGAGCAAGACGTTGCCGGTGGCCTCAATCTCCGACACCTTCATGGATTTCCTCCTTCTCCAGCGGCGAGGGAAGGAAAGTAATGACACGTGCCATCCCGCCACTGTTTGCTCAATCGATAAATGCATATTGAAAGAACCAGACAAACAACAATACCACTACCTCCGCTCCTAATTATAAGATAAAGTTGACTTTTTTTTGGAAAAATTAAGGAAGCTAAATAAGTTACTTAATTATATCATATGTTATATATCCTTAGATTATATATTAATTTATTAGTCACACTAATTAGTTTGAAGAAAAAAATAAAAATAAAAATATTCTAAAGTAATTTAATTAGCTTCCTTAATTTCTCCAAAAAAGTCAACTCTATCTTATAATTAGGACCGGAGGGAGCATCTCTTATGATAAATATAAGATTTAGTTGATTTTTTTAAGAGATTAATGAAGCTAAATAAATTATTTTAAAATATTTATATTTATTATTTTGGGTTAAGGTGCAAAAATACACATGTGATTATTCCTCAGGTGCACCCAACACCAAATGTTTTTTTTAGGTGCAAAAGTAACTATAAGCTTCTAAAATAAGGGCAAAAGTCACAGTTGCAGTTAAAGTAAAAAAACTTCTGTTACTTTCCTTAACTTTGCTAGCTAGAGCTCATGTGTCATATATTCATCCTTTGACCATAGATGATGTGGCAGTTGGGGAGTGGAAAACTTCAAAAAGTTCTCATTTGCAGCCTCTGCAATTTGGAATGTGCAACTGAGCACAACAACAAGTTCCTTCGCCACCGCCACACTCATCTTCGTCGGACATACGCAGAGTGAAAATCTACGTGGAAAGAAATGCACTGTGATCTGGCTCCAGATCTGCGTTTATTGCCTCTAAACTTAACCACCAGATTGGGAATGAATCTGTGGTGGTGAAAATGGAAAAGGAATAGGTGAGGCAGGGGAATGGTGGAGATGAGATATGGTGAATCGTTGGAGATGGTGCTTTAAAGAAAATAGACGCCCCAAAATGCTGCTTCAAACCTCTGTGAATGACTGGCTATAGTTCTCATCAGTGAAGCTTTAATTTGGTACATATACTCATTCACCGAAAGGATATCATGAATAATTAAAGCCTGATACAAAAAAAATGACTAACTGACGATCACTTATCAAGTACCATAGGGGAGAAGAGGCAATAGCGAACGAAATAAAAATTAATTTTCAGTGCTCTGAAGTGGATAATGGTTTGATAACTAAATTTGAACTCTCAAGGCAACAGAAAATTACAGAGTTGGTACCTCTAAGAAATCTCTACAGCGTCATCAGCAGTAGGATCAGATTGGAGGGGAAGTGCATCGGCGTCGATTTGGGGAAGTCAGGTGCTCTCGTCTCTTGCCATTATCGTCGATTTCTCATACTCGACTTCTCAGTCTCAGATTGTGAAAAGGAACCCTAATATTTTTTTAAGTTTTTCCCAATCCCAATCAAATAAAACCAGTTTAACATATAATATATTAGTCCAGAGCCTCTCAGCTCACACTCCCCAGCCGCGTCTCTCACGATGCTGAAACTCTCACCGTCGCCGGCAATGGTGATCAATGGAGGTGGTGGTGTGGTGTGGAGAAGATGATGGACGGTGAATGATGGGAAAACAACGGAAGTTTTTTTACTTTAACTGCAACTATGACTTTTGCCCTTATTTTAGAAGCTTATAGTTACTTTTGCATCTAAAAAAAGCATTTGGTGTTGGGTGCACCTGGGGAATAATCACATGTGTATTTTTGCACCTTAACCCTATTATTTTTTCTCCAAATTAATTAGTCTAAATTATAAACCGATATATAATATAATTATATGTAACATATATTAAGATTAAATAATATATTTAATTTCCTTAACCTCTTTAAAAATAACAATTAAATCTTATTTTTAAGATACAAGGCAGTACTTCGATTAGGATAATTCAGCGTACACAGCTTGATTGGTCTAATATAAAATATGTATATGTTATTATATTCACGTCAAGGCTTACCCTTTTCTTTTGTTTTTGCCACAACTAACTTTTCTTTGTCGAAAATCCCAGTCACGTCTTTTGAGTTTTGAATTTGACCATTGATCTAGTCTGGCCTATTAAAAATATAAAAAAAATGACCACCTAGGTTGACATGGATGTTTTCAAGGAGGGATTAACCTGAGAAGTGGCGTCACATATGAATCCAACGTTCATTAATTTATTAAGGGCATGTTTAGTACGATGTTTGGACGACTTATGAGTTACAATTTATATAAATCGAAGCAAAATTTTTTTTTCACATACCTATCTTATATATCGTAAATCACAATTAAAAAATTGTTTTTAAAACTTGTTTAAGAAAATGTCCTAACTTCCCAAACATACGATTAGACTAGAAAAGAGCGGTGGGGCAAAGTTGGTGTGTTTGGGTATACAGTGGAGTCTACTGGGCTTTTGATAAAAACATAGCTTCTCTAAAAAATCCAAGTTAGCTGCTCTTTCCTTCCACCGCCGTGAGTTGCTTCATGGTGAAATTCATGGGGCGAAGTGGGTCCCCTTCTTTCCGTCACAATGGGACTGTCTATTGTTGAAAACTTGACATCTTTAGACTTCTTATGCCAAGCAGAGTTTTTCCTCAATAAATCTCTCAAATTCCATTTTCTAGAGCTCTTGGATGACGATGAAGATTCCTCTCTCATGCCTTAATATTATAGATCTATCCGCTTTTAATTTTTTTTTTCAATAATAATTGAATTTTTTAAATATTTTTTTATTTCAATTATCATGATACATACAGCTAATATATATATATGTGTAGTATTTAATAAGATTCATACCCTTTTCAGTCATTTCCTATCTAAACGGGCTTTTCAAACACTAATCTAAATAGGTTTAAGGTTAGAAAAAAAAGTCACTTCTGTCACCACTAATCCAAACATAAATCACATCTACAATATGATTTTTTCAAAAACCTATATGCAAAAAAAGCTCATTTTCCATCGCTAATTCAAACAGACACTTAAATATTCCAATTCCTATTCTAAAGAAACACTAAAACGATTAGTGTTTATAGGATGGGTTTGTCTGCACGTTCACTTTAACAAATACTTCAAAAACTCTGTTGTCTTATTCCCCACTTCCTCATCGAAGAATTCACAACTCGAAAATGCGTCCAACATGTGAATTTCTAAGCTTCGCTTCGTCTCCGGCCTCCTTTTAAGAATTATTATGGTCTGAAGTCCCTTCTTCCTAAGTGCACTATCACAAAAACTCAGGAATGACTCATTGTTTTTACATGGAATTTGGGTTTAATCAGGCTTAGCACCCCGCGCCTGACCCCTATATACACATCTTTGACTTTGAATCAAGCGACGCGTGTATTTGTCAGAGAAAAAGAATTAAGGTAAACGGCCGATGGTCATGAAGCAATTAAAAGGAAGGCGCATCTCGAAATTAATGTTTACTTTTTGACCAATCAACTAATCAGGGCCCTCTCTCTGCGCTCCCCAGTCCCCACACACGCCAGATTAAGATCTTGACATTTGAACTCCAACTCAGTGTCCGTTTAAATTAATGGTAGTAAGTGGTTTTATTTTAATCTGAATTTTATAAAAATAAGATAAAATAAAAATTAGATTATAAATATAATTTATATTTAGATTGACAGTGATATAAGTGATTTTTTTTTAATCTTAAATTTATTTAGATTATTTTTTAAAAAACTGATTTAAATAGAAAATAACTAAAAAAGGTATGGATAGTATTAAATACTACACGCACATATTATGTATATATTGTTCTAAGTTAGGAGAGCATTTACAATTATAAAAATTAGTTAATTTATTATTTAAAAAACTTGAAAATACTAAACCTGTACCATCTAATAATGATATTTGTTTTTGTAAAAATTGGTTCTTTTAGAGCAATTTTATATTCAAAGAAGACAAAGGGGCATCTAGAGTAAATTTCATACATTTCTTCTTCTCTCTTCACGTTCAGCAATGAAAAAGTAACTTGAAGTTGCTCAAGCATAAAACGTACGAATGGGGAAGAAGCACGATGCGGAAAAATATAATCCAAACAGTATGTATAGTAGTTCACCGTGCTTTTTATCTAAAAAGTAATTTTTTAGATGGCTAAACGGCATCCAAACAGGCCCTCAAACATCAAATTACTCCCTTAATCCATAATATAAGGTGCTTTTGGAAGTATAGTTTCATCCAAATATAAGTTATTTATAAGATAATTAATACCCATTTTATAATTTTTCACTGATAATAAATGTCCATTTTCAATTTTACCCACTGGCTCTTATATGAAGGTTTGAAATTAGTATATGTTTTCAAATTTATATTTTGTGCTATTTTAATTAATTTTAGTGTTTTATGCCCTTTAGAAAATAATGTATGCCTGCCTCATTCAAGGATTGCTGGTTATTTCATTAAGAGATAATGTATCCAGTTCTAAATATAGGACTCGGTTGATTTTTTGGAAAATATTAAGAAAACTAATTAAATTACTTTAAAGTATCTATATTTATCGTTTTTTCTCAAACTAATCTGTTTAACATAATAACTGATATATAATTTAATCATACACAACATATGATAAGATCAAGTAACTTATATAACTTTCTTAATCTTTCAAAAAAAAAAAATCAACCTGATCTTATATTTAAAAAGACTATATTTAGGATTTGAGGTTGTAGTAGTACTTAAATTCATCTAAATTGTGATATCTGTGGAGAGTAATCAAAATAATAGCCTGATAAGCAAGAGTTAGAATATATATATATATATATTGCTAATTAGTGTCTGTTGGGTTAGCGGTAGGAGTTAATTTTTTAATATAATTCACAATGTACGAGCTAGATATATGAAAAGAATTTTGTTTTGATTTGTGTGAACATACTTCTTAAATGCTAACTTAAACATACACTTAGACAGGCTTCCCTTATGGAAAAACAGATGTAAGAGCGTCATGGAAGGAGTCCGAGCTCAACCGAACGAACTTATTCATGGTGGCCTGTATCAGCTCATGGAATCCAGCATGGCGGACAACCTGAAGCACCAGATCTTTTCCTGCAGCGTTGGGGACGATCATACTTGGAAGCTACCACAGGAGGGACATGTTCGCTTAGATACTGACGGTTCAGTGGATATTCACCGCAATGCAGCTTGTGGGGGCCTTATTCGGGATCATAGAAGACATTGGGTCCTTGGCTTTCAGCGTCGACCTGGCCTTCTCCCGCCAACTACTGCTGAGCTTATGGCCTTACACCAAGGCCTTCAACTGTGTAGACAATATGGGTTCCAGAAAGTGGTGGTTTACATAGATTCACTTGAAGCATACCACTTGCTTATGCAGGATAGTGGTCTATACCACCCACTTAGGTTGGAAATTAATGCAGTTAGGGAATTACTCTATTCTGAATGGGACATTGAGCTCCGCTATACACCGAGAGATACAATCCGGTATGCTGATTTTTTGGCGAGGGATGCTCATAATTTAGTCCAGTGCTTAGTTGTTTTACCAGTTCCTCACCCTGGGTGTATTCCTATCATGAGGGAGGACTCATTACATGCTTTTTGATGTTTAAATTGTTTTGGTGTATGTACTCTCCAAACTAGCTTGGCCATATTATGAATTAAAAGGACAGGCTTCCCTTATCATATTGCACATTGATCCATGAACATGAGGCATAGAATGGACACCATATATAGACACGAAGATTTAAAAATAGTTCCATGCGTGGCAACATATATATGAAATGATTATATATAGTTTGCCAAGGAGTTCCCGCGGGTAGGTAGGTATACAGGGGCGGGAGAATAACAAGCACAACTAAAATAACAAAACTGATAACAGAATTTCATGATTAAGTTCTGTCAAGAATAAACAACCATAAAACAAAATAAAGGAAAATGAGAGGGTGATATTTTTTTCTAGTAGTGGGAAAACGGGCTGGCCCGCGGGTTGCAGTGGGGCGGGCTGGCTTTTTATTTTTATCTTTATTTTTTAATTTTTAATCTTTTTCTCTTTCACCCGCTCATATCGCACTCTTTTTCTTTTATATATTTGTGTTAAGAAATCAATTTCATTCTTACTTTCCTTTTTTTACCTATTTACATCACAAAACTATATAAATACATCTCTTTTTAATTTAATAATAGTATAATAAATAAATATAATATGAAAATAAGTGTCAAATAAAAGGTATAAGGAATTAATTAAACACATCATCAAAAGAAATGAGATAAGGGACCAAAGATATTTGAGAAAAAAATTTATGCGGGCCAACCCGCGGGCTGAGCCGGTTTAGCCCGTTTTTAATCGGGCCGCCATTTCGGCAGCCCGAACCCGTTTAAACCTGCCAGCCCGACCCGTATTACCAGCTCTATTCTCTTCCTCTCAATGGTAGTTTCTCCTTGCTAGTTTTCATTATATTTAATATTTTATAAAATATATTCTATTATTTTTTTCTGTAAGCCTGAATTGATTTATTTACCTTGTTTAATGAATTAATAATTTATTAGGAATGGCAAGTCACGAGAAAGTAAAAGTGAAGGAAAATGGAGAATCCAAATCTCCTCTTAAAAGCCATGTAAGGAAGGAGGAGAGAGAATATGTACGTGTTTGGATTAACGGTAGGAAAATAGTTTTTTTTTTATAGATGAGTTTTTAGAAAAGTTAGATTATAGATGTGATTTGTGTTTGGATTAACGGTGGTAGAAGTGACTTTTTTTCTAACCTGAAACCTGTTTGGATTAGCGTTTGAAAAACCCATTTAGATGGAAAATGACTGAAAATAGCATAAATTTTATTGAATACTATATATATATATATTAGTTGTATATATTGTGATAATCGAAATGAAAAAAATTTTAAAAAAATTGATAAAATAAAAAAAGAGCAATTATTATTAAAAAAAATACATGAATGGGCTTTTGGAGTATAAGAAGCTACTTGGATCAGTTTCTCCCAAAAACTCCATTTTTTCCATAAGCTCAGCCAACCCAAAAGCTTTCCCAAACACCCCAAATGAGCTTTTAGAGTTTTGGTGGTCAGATGAGCTTTTTTTTTGTCCAAAAACTTTTCCAAACAGGCCCTATATTTACATCTCAAAATGGAGTTTCTCTTTTCCATTAGGCGTGGCCGTGGGGGCAGTACGTTGCAAACCGCGTTCTGGTTGCTCTTCCAGACGCAGAAACAGAGGAAGAGCCAGAACGAGAAACATACCCAACAAACTCATTCTTTCTTCTCCCTCTAAAATCATCTATAATATTCATCCTCCCTTGTTCTTCTCCTTTCGCTTTCGCTAATGGCTGTTCTTTTCGTTCTCCACATTACTTCTCTTCGACCTGCCGATCTCTACGTTCTTTCTCTACTATAATGAACCCGTCCTTTTTTTCAAATCGCCATGCGTTGGTTATCTTCCCTTTCCCTTTCCAATTCTAATGGTCTCAAATCCTCCTCGTCCTCTTCTTCTCTTTCCACCTCCGACGTTAACCACCCTAAGAAGAAGTCCGCCGATGCCACTCGCGGTTCCAGTGGCGTTTGGCCTTTCGGTGCTGGCAAAAAGACTAGCCGCCCCAAGAAGCTCCAATCTATAGCCGACAGCGACGGCAAGTCCCCTCCCAGGTGGCACGATTCCCATGATGACGTCGTTGTGCCTTTGGTTCATTCCCCGACCCCTCAATTTAATCGTTCCAATACAACCTCTTCCTTTTCCTCCTCCGTCGTCGCGCCTCAGCCCTTGCCCTTGCCGGAATCCGCGCTTTTTCGCCAGAGAGACGCTGATTGCCCTTTACCCTCCCCGAAAGACGTGCCAGGACCCAGCAGCGCGGCCAAAGGGATCGTAGAGCGCGATCGAGCTGATGGCGTGGCCGGTATCTCCTCTGTTTTTCGAATTCAGAGGTAATATTTTCAATTCAGGTTCTCTTGGCCTGCTTTGTCATCAGAGGTCCTTTCATTGTCACAACATTTATATTTGAAAATTTCTCATATTTATTTTTCATTTTAAATGAAACCTATCTGTACGATTGTCCTTTTGTTTCATGTTTTTTTTCCCTATACTCTCAAAAACTGAATTATCTCTGCCGATAGGCGATGCTTTCCTGGTAATGATCGGACACCATGACATTACTCCCCATTTAAGATTGCATTATGGATCCATGGAAACGTTTAATTATAAACATGCCTAATTATTTTACTGAATCCAATAGTGTTTGCTTGCCGCATTTGCTAACACTAATAAAAGTTAATTAACATTTGGCTCAATTATGTCCCAGTGTGTTTGCTAGCCCTGGCGTTGGAAAGAATAAGGGGCAAGTGGAAACGGGTTCATATAGGACGACGCGTCAGGATTTAAGTCGCAGTGGAAGTAATCGAGATAACTTCCACATCAGTGTCCTAACAAAGAGTGCTCCAGCTAGTCCTATGAGCAGTCCCTTGGTGAGCCCCAACAATGGAAGAAGTAGTGATTTCATTCAATATCATTATGTGTGTCCCCAGCCAAATCAGTATTGGTCGGCACCGGAGATGGTCACATCTGATGCATCATCAGGGACGACGCCTCCTGTATTCTTTGATGTAACTGCATTATCCACCGATACTTCTCCTCATCACAGTCCACGGGGCAGAAGTCCTAACCAAAATCTGAAAAGCAGAAGTGGAGCTTCCTCACCAGTACGTCCCAGGTTATCTCTTGAGACCACAGTAATACGTCGTGACTTCAGTGCTCCTTCCCTCAATGTTCACCCCTTACCATTGCCTCCTGGGGCACCCTTGCTTTCCCCATCCCCTAAACTTTCCCCAGCTGTGCCCAAGTTAGACTCCACCTCAATGAAGAGCCAATGGCAGAAAGGGAAACTAATTGGGCGTGGTACATTTGGAAGTGTTTATGTTGCTACCAATAGGTACGTGAAGTTTCTTAAGCATCTTGTGCTCTTCTCTTCTCTTCCTTGCTAGGTACTGAAACTGTTTTTCATCTTGTGACAGGGAAACTGGAGCATTATGTGCGATGAAGGAAGTAGAAATATTTCCTGATGACCCCAAATCCGCCGAGTGCATAAAACAGTTAGAGCAGGTTGTCCATTACTATCTGCTTGTCAACTTTGCAAGTTTTTGTCAATTTCCTAGGATAAATTTTTTTCACTCTGCCTGGATGTGAATGATTTGGCAATTGCTGCAATTTTATTTATTAAAAAATGCTGGGATTAAAAGAGAGTCTGATTAAGAGCATCTTGTTAGTCTACTTGGTACTTTTGCTGTCTAAAATGTTTGTATGAGGAGACTGCTGGGACCATGGCAGTTTACCCTGATATAGTCCTTGGTTGTTCAGCATAATTCTCTATGTTAGAGGCATCGGAGGCTATAGACAAAACATGCTAATATCTGGACTTGTTGCCTATCCGCTTTCTGTCTACTTTCTTGTTCAGATGTCATACATCTTATGGTGATGATTCCTCAATTTCATGACCTGTGCATTTAATTTTGAGGTTGCCTGAACTCACTATGGATTTACTTACATATTGTATACTCCCCAAACTAGTTATGAAGAAATGTTATTTTAGTCTTCTACTGTCATCATTTACACAATTAGATGCCTGTATCTTTCTAATTTCTCAAGCTCCATCTTACTAATTTATCTCTCTCATCAGGAAATCAAAGTTCTTAGCCAGCTGAAACATACAAACATTGTGCAGTATTATGGCAGTGAAATCGTAAGCAATCTCCTTGTTCATGATTAGGTGCACATGACTGATTATATATTTCCAGAACAACCATAAAGGCTAACTTTGTGTTATATCTTGAAGGTTGAAGACCGGTTTTATATATATCTGGAATACGTCCATCCTGGATCAATAAATAAATATGTCCGGGAACATTGTGGTGCCATGACAGAATCAGTTGTTCGAAATTTTACTCGTCATATTCTTTCAGGCTTGGCTTACTTGCATTGCAAAAAAACAATTCATAGGTACAGTCATATGGTGGATATGCCGCATAGCATGATATCTAGAGCTGTCTACTACATGAAATCCTAAGATATTGCTGCAAATTTTATTGGATGGAAAATGATTGTCTTTGCTGGCGTTGTACAGGGACATCAAAGGGGCTAACTTGCTTGTTGATTCTACTGGGGTTGTTAAGCTTGCTGACTTTGGGATGGCCAAGCACGTGAGTTACTAAAATTTTCCCTCTGAATATAGATTTTTAAGTCTCAGTCTTTGTCCTATGGGAGGGCATGATTATCTCATTGCACGATTTTTCTTGCTTTTCATGTCCTTGTATTTAATATTTTATCTCTTTACGGACAAAGATTTCCAGGTAAAAGACTGATCATCAGTTGAACAGGATTCAAATTGAAGGGCTCAAATTAATTGCTTGAAAATTCCTTTCTCTTGGTTGAAATCTGCAAATTTATTTTAAGTTGTTCATTAGTTTGATTGGAATAACTTGGGATCTCTGTCTTCCACAGCTTACTGGACATGCAGCTGATCTTTCTTTGAAGGGAAGTCCATACTGGATGGCTCCCGAGGTATACCATATTCTTATTGCACATTATCCCGTGATATCTTATAGCATTTCTTATTGTCGCTTTTTTCTCCCACAGCTTATGCTGGCAGTGATGCAAAAAGACAACAGCTCTGATCTAGCTTTAGCTGTTGACATTTGGAGTTTGGGTTGCACGATCATAGAAATGCTCACAGGGAAGCCTCCTTGGAGCGAATACGAAGGAGTAAGAACCCGCAGAAATTTTTAGTTGCCTTTCATATCATGTCCTTAAATCAGTCTTCACACTAGTACTAATCCCCCATTATCATTGAGATTGGTAAAATTGAGCACTGCATATTTAAATCTGGTTGCATTTCTGCTTATTCAAATTGTTGAAGTCTGATAATGGGGAATGATACATCATTTTTGTTCTTGTTTGGATAAACTTTGTTGCTCCATCCAGCTTGAAGATCTTTATGCAACTTTGTTTAGAGTACAGATTGTAAATTTAGCTGAGATATAGTATCTAAACATCCTTAATCGATTAACTTATTCAAATTGTATTTTTGCAGGCTGCGGCTATGTTTAAGGTTATGAGAGATACCCCTCCTATACCTGAAACATTGTCATGGGAAGGTAAAGACTTCCTGAGGTGCTGCTTTAAGAGAAATCCAGCAGAGCGGTCAACTGCTTCAGCTTTACTTGAACATCGGTTCTTGAAAGCACAACAGCCAGATGTTTTGCATTCCATGCAGTCTTATAATGGAATAAATTTGATGGTAAATATAAATGCGGTACCTCTTTATATTGTTAAAACAAAGCTGTTTAGAAGTATTTATTGATTTCTGTTTTTTGATGTTGATAGGACAAACCCCTTAGTCCTAGAGGGCAATCTGAATATTTATCTGATCAGTTGCCAACTATGAGTGTGCAAATGGCAAAAGGGAAGGCCAACGAAAGGTGACTAGGTTAGGATTTCTGCACTACTTCCTGAGTTACTTGTGCTGAATATTTGTGTCAAGAATCCATCCTGTTTTTAATCTGTTACTCTTGAGCTGCACATGACTTACTCATAAATGTTCATGCACTGTTTTTCCTCTCTGCAGATGGACAGAAGCCGCAGTGTAACTTCTTTGACTTAACATTGGTGTTAAGATGACTCCTTCCTTGCAAAATCTGAGCACTTTGTATTAGTCTACATACTCAGACTGCAAGACACACAATCCAATCCCTTCCATGATTGTCTCTGGCTGTGTCAAAATGGCAACAGTAAGAATGGAATTCCTAAATAAGAGCACTTAGGGAAGCTTCATTCACTATTCCAGAGACTTGGACCCATCGCTGTAATTTAGTTTACCCGGACACTCTTGTAGGGGGAGTTGCAGCTACTGCTTAGTAAGCTTCTCTCCCGGAGATTCTCATTGATGCCCATTTGCCTCAGCTAAAGTACAAGGGCTTCTTCAGTCTGGAAGTTATGCTGCACGAGAATAGAAGCAGTTTTTGTATAATATTACATAGAGCTCTCCTGACAGTAGAATGGAGTCTCGAGCATGTAGATATTAGCGAACATCCTGCTCGCCCTCTCGCTTTCATAGGGATTTTGATGTGGTGACTTTACTGGCATTGTCACTTGCTAATGCTAGTTGAATGGATTCGTACTGTACATTGTAATAAGGCCTATTTCAAAATCTTCAGTTTTGGAAGCTGGTGCTTTTCTGGTTACTGTTAGGATAACCTGCAAAAGAATCTAACCACGTGTAATCCAACATCGTGGAGGAATAAATTGTTGATTCCTTTCGGTAACTGTATTTTTATGTTTTTTCTCTCCATTTTGTTTCGAAAAGGATGGACATGGTAATATTTTTCTCATGGCAATATCAGGTTTCTATGACGGCAGGCTAATTTGAAGACAGAACATTAATCAGTGAAGCTGAACTTTTATCGATTTTGTTCTGGTGGCAATTCTATGTTTTGATAATATTTAAATGAGGCATATTGCGATTGGCACAGGCACAGAGAGAGAGAGAGAGAGAGAGAGAGAGAGAGAGAGAGGTTTATTGCTTCTAGAGTTACTTTATATATTCATATCATGCCCGCAATTTTCTTATCTTCAGTCCAAAACATTGTTTAATTCGGTGCACTATGGATGGCTTTTCTTGCTTTTTAATATGACTTCTGGATCTTCTGGATTGTTGTGGTTTCTTCACTAGGGGCTTGATCTGGGCTTTTGATGAAGCCCCCGTTTTATTGGCCATTGCCACCTCATTTTCGCGTGAATCATTTTTCTCCACATTCGTTTCTGCCTCCCGTTGCCCTGTTTTATATCTTCTGTCCATTTTCGATGATCTGCTAGGATTCAACTTATTCAATCTTGATATTGCTGAATCCCGCCTAGCCTCAGCTGCGAGCTTCTTTTCCCTGGAAACAGAAACTTTCTGATTAGCCTGCGAAAGCCTTTCTTCAGTCGCTCTTGTTAAGGCTGAGTACTCTTGATGTGTTAATTGTACTGCTGCAGTGTGAACTTCAAATTGTTTAATCCGATGAAGGGCTTCATCCGCAGATTTTTCCCGGGCATCTGACTCCAGCAGTATAGCTTGAAGGGTGAGCTGCAGGGTCTGAAGCTTCAGCCTCCTTAACTGCAAAATCTGTCTGAGTTTAACTTGAGCATGCCTTTCTTTCTTTATGTCGAACTCAAGCCCCTCCAATTCATGGCGTGTTCGGTCCAAAGTCTGATTGATCTCATGGCTCATAGTTTCAGCCTTAAATTGGTATTCTCTTTTGGATTTGATGTTGTTGTTGATAATCTCCAGCTGAGATTCCAACTCTGGAATGACACTGGCATCTAATATTTTTTTAGCATCTGCAAGGTTGGATTTCTGCATCTCTAGTTCATCAATGAGGGGCCTAGAGTCAAGCCATGATTGCATTGCATTCTCCTTAGCTGCCTGAAGCTCGAGCTTCGTCCTGACTAGTTCTGCTGCTTCGGCCTCCAGCGCAGCAGCCCTTTTGCTTTCTTCCAACTCTCTCCCGTTATCCATGGCTCCTCGCAAATTCAGAATCTGCAGAAAAAGGTTTCCTCAAAATCTCGTCCATGTGTGTCTATTTAAATCATTATTTCATTTATGATATGAGGTGCCGTGAGTAAGACTGATACGTAACATAAAGGAGATAAGTCTCTATAAAAATAGAATTGCCGTTTGAGGTTCAATGAGAACGCTTATTCCTTGAGATCCCTATGAAGCATTGTTGACACCGATGTCCTCTTGTTTGTTAGCACTTGGATCTAGTTTTCAGCCATATTCTGAGTACGTCTAGTGCTGCTAGAGGTTGCCTTCCAAGGTCCACCTCATCCAACACACGAATATATATATATATATATATATTTTTTTTTTTGCCATTGAAATCATACGCTGTCATTCATATAAAACATTCATACATAGTTCCATACACACCAGTAGACTAATAATAATAATTATACAACATCAAAATATCCTGTCCTGACATACATACTAATCAGGTTCTCTAGGCCTAGTCTTCAAGTCCTCCTCCAAAAGTCTTCTCAGCAGATCTGGGGGTCGATGAACCCAATCATTCGGGCAGTACCCACTAAGAGTAGCTTTAACAACCCAGTCAGCCACTAAATTTGCTTCTCTGAAAACCTAATTACAAATATGGTTTCTAATAAGTTTTCTTGAATCTTGAATATTCTCAAGGATATTTGTGCACCTCCACTCATGGGGAGGAGAGTCATTTTTTATACAATTAATCAATAATTGATTATCAGACTCAAAGCAGATATCCGAAAGTTGATTATCATGGACAAACTGTAAGGCAAACAGAAGAGCAATTGCTTCAGCCATAAAAACTGATATTGCTTCTATGATTTTTGCCTCCCCATCTAATAACCACCCATTCGAATCCCTAACTATAAAAGCTACAGTAGCTTTATTTTCATCTTGGAAAAATGCACAATCACAATTAATTTTAAGCATGTTACCTTTAGGCATATCCACTTCATCAGATTCTTTCTTTGCCTTTTTGCTCTGTCTTCATCCCTGTTGTCTTGATCAATCCAGAGCCATTGCATTCCCAATATTCTTGAAGCAATTTTCTTGCTTGAGAGAATGTAAACAAAGGGTCAGGTTTCAGATTTTCATACAAATAAGCATTCCTTGATTTCCAAATCTGCTAGAGAGTCATAACAAACAGGGATTTTTGCCGTTGATTGAATTCAGGGTCACCTAAAAAAGTTGCCACCCTTTGCTCAATGCTATGTATTGAATCCATAATCCTAAAAGAAAAATTGCTACCAAACCATGTTAGCTTAGTCCATTCACATATGAAAAACAAATGGTTTAAGGTTTCAGGCTGTTCATGGCAGACCAAACATCTATCTATTGCATAGCAATTTCTTCTACACAAATTGTACATAGTTGGCAAAGCATTAGACATCACTTTTCATAGGAAATTCCTCACCTTGTGAGGTATTTTAAAGTTCCATATTTCCTTCCACACCCTTCTATTGGCATTATTGGACGAATTTGGGATGTTTTCCTCTCTCTTTAATATTTCTCTTCTTGCCACCTCACACCCATCCTTGACTAAATGCCCATTACTCCTACCTCCCGTCCATATCCATTTGTCATCCCTTTCCCTTGACGCCACAATAGTATCCAAGATGGCCTTCTTTTCAAAGTGAGTAATCTATCCTTCAATCGCCATTAAGTTCCATCCGTTTCCCCTTATCAAATCTGCCACCTTTAACTCTTTTAATTCTTTATGAGGACACTGGGACACTAACCTTTTCCTAGGTAATTCACTTAACCAAGGATCTATCCATACTCTAGTTTCTTTCCCACTCCCAATGCTTTTGAACACTTGATTCTCTAAGACCCTTCTCCCTTCTAGAATACTATTCCACAACCATGAAGCCCTTCTTCCTTTCCTTGCCTCCATAAAGCCATCTCTTGGGAAGTATCTCGCTTTTAATAATCTAACCCACACCTGGTTTGGATTTGTAAGAATTCTCCACCCTAATTTAGCTAAAAGAGCAAGATTGAAAGCCTCCAAATCCTTAAATCCCATCCCCTTATCTAGCTTATGTCTCTTTATCTTATCCATTGACACCCAAAAAATTTTCTTCCTTTCCTCCTCACACTTCCACTAAAATTTGGACACAATACTATCCAATTTTTGTAATACACTTTTTGGATATAAAAAACATGCCATGGAATATACAGGTAAAGAATTGGCCACTGATTTAATCAACACTTCTCTCCCAGCCGCCGACAGGAAATTCTTCCTCTAACCTTGAACTCTCTTTTCCATTCTATCTATCACAAAATTCAGAGCCTGAGTTTTTGATCTTCCCCAAATTATAGGCATTCCCAAGTAATTTCCCAGTATATCTACTATATGGACCTGGAAGATATGACCAATCTCCTCTCGGATTAGCTCAGGAGTATTTTTTGTAAAATATAAGCAGGATTTGTTTACATTTATAGCTTGTCTTGATGCATCACAATAAATCCTGATCATATCCCTCAGGTTTCTACAGTTTTCAATATCAACCCTAAGGAAGAAAATCGAGTCATCAGCAAAGAAACTGTGGGTGATTTTCGGACCTCCCCTTTCCATAGAAATCCCTCTCAACTTCCCCATTCTCTTTTATTTTTCAAGTAGTTTAGATAGGACATTATTCACCAGAATAAAGAGATATGACGACATTGGGTCTCCTTGTCTCAAGTCTCTCCGAGGTCCAATTTTTGACACCCTCTTACCAGCTAGCATGACAGAAAATTGAACAGATTGTAAGCACCATCAAATTCTATCAACCCATCCCTCACAAAACCCCATTTTTATCATTAAAGCATATAAAAAAATCTCATTCTACCCTATTATAAGCCTTATTCATATCTAATTTTAGAGCCGCTTCACAGTACCCCTGCCTTGTCAGTTTCATATGATGAAATGTTTCATGAACAATCATAATACTATCCTGGATCAATCTTCCCGGCACAAAGGCTTTTTGGCTTTCATCTATGATTTTGTCTAGTAGTGGTTTTAATCTATTGGCCAATATTTCTAAAAAGATTTTACATGAAAAGTTACACAAACTTATTGGCCGATAGTCATTCATTGATTAAGGTCACTCTACCTTAGGAATTAATACTAAATCTGTCTCATTTACAGCAGATAATGAGAAGCCATTCTTAAAATAATCTTTCACAAGTTCACTTACCTGGGTACCTACGACGTCCCATGATTTCTGGTAAAACAATTTGAAGAAACCGTCCGGTCCTGGTGCCTTCTGTCCCTCTATTTGAAACACTGCTTGTTTAACCTCCTCATTGGTTATATCTGCCATCAGCAACCTGTTGTCCTCCCCTGATATTACCTTATCAACACACTCCAATGCTGGCTCAAAATTCCTCCCCCCACCGAAGTGAATAGAGAAGTGTAATGGGCTAGGAAATGTTCACTAGTTGCCATTTCATCTTCTAGCCATTCATCATTATTCCCTCTCACTCTTGTGATCTTATTTCTACGCTTCCTTCTAATTGTTGCTATATGGAAGAACCTTGAGTTTCTGTCACCACATCTCAACCAATTGACTCTTGCTTTCTAGGCCTTGTACAATTCTTCTTGCTCCAATAGCTCCTTGATTCTCTTCTTTACAGCATCTAATTCTCTAGAACTATTTTCATTCCATTCTGAATTCAGACATTCCTGCACCTTTACCACCAGTTTGTTAATTTGCCTTTGGTTGTTCTTAAATTCCTTCTTCCCCTAATCAGTTAGGATTACTCTCAATCTATTCAGCTTGCTCACAAAAGCTTCCAGATCTGCATTGGAGTTCCCCTGGAACCAACTATCTTTGATCAGCTCAAAGACATTTGGATGTGTTAGCCACCTTGTATCAAACTGGAATAGGGGAGGAGTTTTTGTTTCTACATGATCAAACTCAATAAAGATGGGACAATGATCTGACCCGATTGCTTCAAGCATATGTCCTTGACAATTTTGGCATTGAGACCGCCATGCCACATTTGAAATAGCCCTATCCAATCTTTCCCGAATAAGCTCCCCATTATCCCTATTATTCATCCAGGTATATTTGTGGCCCTTAAATTCAATTTCCATTAACTTGCAATTTATCATGAACCTGCAGGATATATCTATATCTCTTTGAGCACATTCCCCTTCCTCCTTCCTTGTCAAATGCGTACAGTATATCATTGAAATCCCCAAGTATTATCCATGGAATGCCTTCTGCAGGAGTTAATTTTTCCAATTCAATCCACCATTTTCTCTTCTGAATTTTATCAAATGGACCATACACTAACGTAACATTTCCCACACTTCTCCCCCAAATACTGATGTCTTCCAGATGAATTGTGAACCTATTAACCAACCCTATTTTGAATTTAACCCCCTCTTTCCACCAATAGCCAAACCACCTGACCGCCTATTAAGATCACAATACTCCCCAACATCATATTTTAATTTCCTTCTTACTTTTTCTATTTTTTCTCTCCTCATTTTTGTTTTAGAGAGAAAAACCAACAGAGGCTTAAATTTCCCACATTGGAACTTCAGATTTTGGATTGTCAAGGTAGTTCCCAACCCCTGACAGTTCTATCCCAAACAATTCATAATTCCCCAGTGGCTGTTTCTGGCCAGCCACCACACCCTTGATTTTCAAATTCAACCTCGTCATTTTGCACTTTCTCATCTTCAATCCAGTCCCCATTAAATACATTGGTTTTTTACACAATTTGAATGTCAGAGCTTTTATTTGGAAATAAAGACTTTCTTACCTTTCTTTTCTCTCCTATTTAAAGCACCTATCAAACTCCAGCTCTCCATCGTAGTAGAATCCGTAGCTCCTCGGTTCCTCAACTTCCTCTATTGCTTTCAATTCTGCGATCACATCATCTCTTTCTCCTACCCGCTTTGGTGAATCTTGTTTGTGGTCCTTTTTCCTCTTGCACGGTGGAGACTTTTCGTCTTAGATACCTTTCCTTTTTAACGAAACATCATTAATTCCCTGTGTCAGTTCCCTTATCACACCTTTATGAACCGGCACTATTGCTCTTTTAGTCGTACTGCTTTCAGGCTCTTCATCCGCCATCTCAACCCAATAGTTTATTTGTGATCTCATTAATCTTTCCCATCGGATTCTCAAAATGTTATTGGTCCCATTCATTTTTTTAAGTCCTGGTCCTAGCCCAATTGTGTTTGGGCCCATTGGCTTATTGTGTAATTCCTCCCTCCCTTTTTGTTTTTAACTCACGTGCTTTTCATTTACATAAGAAACAAGATTATTTTGATTGACCTTCTCTGACAAAGGACCCTTCCCAACAATTAATGCATTTGGTGACCCATGCTTTATACCGCACCTCCCACATGGCCCACTCGTCCTTCCCCCCTCTCCTTTGCAATACATATCAGCTCCAATTCGGTCTTCCTACCAAGTTGATTTTTTGAATCCCTATGCATCTCCTTCCCTTCCGATGCCACTCTCAAACTCCGATCAGCTTAGTTTACCGGCAGCACTCTCATCGCCTGTGCGCAGAGACTAGCATCATACCCCTTCAGTACTCCGTTCACCATGAACTCCACAGCCTCTTCCTCATAGTTTTTGCTCTCATGACCCAGTTTACCGCAATTATAACAAAATCTCACCAGCTTTTCATACTTAACTTGTATCCATACATTATGCAGCTTATCATCAGGCCAAGGAGACAAAAATCCAGGGACTAATCACTAGTACAAAAAACGTCTGTTAGACCGGTACATTTAAATCGGTTATAGCGGATAAGGTCTAAAAGGTATAAGAGGTGGCAGTTTTGTAATTATAAAAAACTCATGAGACCGGTTCCCCTAATATAAGGTCTAAAATATATTATTTAAACTGGTTTTCTTAAGAACCGGTCTAAAAAGATAAAAATAACTAAAAAAATATATATGCAATACATTTTCTAGACCAGTTCTATTATAACAGGTCTGATATATTTTTCTGAATTAAAAAAATAAAATATCTATTACTTTTTAGACTGATTTTCCCTCAAAACCGGTCTAAAATATCAAACTTTTTAAACATGTTGGTATTAGTAACCGGTTTAAAAAGTTAAACAGTAAAAAATAAAATATTTCTTACTTTTAGGACCGGTTATTTGTGACAACCGGTCCAAAATATTACCTTTTTTAGACCGGTTGTTGTCTGAAACCGGTCTAAAATATCCGCCATTTACATCTCAATTCCATTCCTCGCACCCAATTCTTGCTCTCTAAGTTCTCCATTCCATTCCTTGTGCCCAAATCTGCACCAATGCGAAGCCACCCACCGCAATGTCTTCCCCTCCATCATCTCAGTCTTCAGTAGCTCAACGACGTCCAGATCTGGTCAGCTCGACGGCAAGCGTTCTTCCTTATTGGTCTAGATCTGGTGAGCTCGACGGCAAGTGTTCTTCCTCATTGGTCCAGATCTGGTGAGCTCGACGGCAAGCGTTCTTCCTCCTTGGTCCAGATCTGGTGAGCTCGAGTTTGAATTTGTTGATGATAGAAGTTGATTCCTTCCTGTTCCATATTTGGGGATTTGGCTTGTTTGAATCTTTTATTTCAGGAGCCCCTGCTCTTACTTATAGGGGATTTGGCTTGTTCGAATATATATGCACACTACACATACATACGATCCTCACAATATCCTTGCCTCTTCACATTCATTGCACGGTTAGTAACATTAAGCATGTCCTGTCTTTCTCTCTCCAAATCCCTCTCCTTCATCCTTCTTCTCATTCTCTATTCTTCTCCCGTCCTGTACGCAGACGACCCCAAGGAAGAAGTTGGTATGATCTCCCTCTGACTACATTCTTTGTTTTTTATGTGTATTTGAAATCTAGGTTCAAGATAATCGCATTTTCGTTATTTTGGATTCAGGGCGATTTTCTCACGGAGCTTCGATTTGTGTTTTTCTGTTGTAGATAGCCAAAAATTTGATCGCATGACGTAGTTAACATAATTTGATCGTACTGGAGAATGGAGATAAATGCCTCTGTCGTGAAATTTTGTGCTAGTTCCTTTCTGGTTTGTTTTATTTTGTGAATGACATGGAATTTTGTTTGATGTTGGTGTTTGGACAGAGGATGAACACCCATTCATGTATGAAGAGGAATTTGGGAAAGGACCAAAAAGTTGGGGGAAGCTGAAGCCAGAATGGAAAGTCTGTGACATTGGGAAATTGCAATCTCCTATTGATCTTCTAAACGAAAGGGTTCAAGTTCATCCAGACTTGGGCAAACTTAAGAGAGATTACAAACCAACTCCAGCTACCCTCAAGAACAGGGGCCACGACATTATGGTAAGCCCCATTTTCATTTCATTCATGCGTAATTCTTCCATCGAGAATAACTCTTGCACGGTTTTAGAACATTTTTTAATAGAATTATGAGTATTTTTGTGTTGTTGTGTTGTTTGGCAGGTTAATTAGAAAGGATATACAGGGCAGATATATTTATTTATTTTTTTAAAAAAAGCAACTTTTTAGACCGGTTCTAATTACAACCGGTCTAAAAAGTCCACTTTCTAGACCGGATATATAGTCACATGAGGTCTAAAAAGTCACACTTTTAGACCGGTTCCCAAAAAAACCGGTCTAAAAATTGACTTTTTAGACCTTACCTTTGGGAACCAGTCTAAAAAGTGATTTTTTAGATCGGTTGTACCTTACCTTTGGGAACCAGTCTAAAAAGTGATTTTTTAGACCGGTTGTACAACCGGTCTAAAAAGTATCAGACATTTTAGACCGGTTGTATCTAGACTTATTCCAAAACCGATCTAAAAAGTGATTTTCACCCTGTCTAAAAAGTGATTTTTGTACTAATGAATGATTTATCAATGTCAACCTCCACCCTTGCCCTTCCATAACTTCTATATGAAAACCTACGATCTTCAGGATTCTCTGTTTCAATGACCCTGCCCACCAACCTTGCCATTAGTCGTATATTATATTCCAGTCGTCCCTCCCATGGAAGATTGTGGAATTGAATCCAGAATTCGCATGTATTTATATGAATTTCATTGTCGCTCAAAAACGGCCTTTGATTCTGCAAGCTTAACATGTAGTTTCTTACAACCCACGGATTATCTTTCAACACTCTTTTTGCTTCCTCTGTATTGTTAAAACTGAAACGGAATAAGTTGAACCCGATCATGTTCACATCTATCTCACCGCTAAGCCTCCATGCTGCTGTCACTGCATCCTGGATAGTACCGAGACCCACTCTTGTTTTCGAGATAATTCTTCCTATCAGGACCTGGCCATCTCCAATACCCTCCTCCTTCTTTTTCCATTGCAATTTAATATCAAGTCGACTCCTTTCCATATCCTATCGATCTCCTTAGTATCTTCCTTACATTCCAGTTCATACTATAACACACCCAGCAAGCACTCTGGCTGATAGCACCACTTAGGTGAAAAAAAAGAGAAAGAACCTTAGCACACACTCTCACTTGGAGAAAAGCTCCCTCAAAAAAGCCGAAATTTGACACGCTTATATACTTTATGGCAACAACCACGCTTATTGTAACACACAAATATATTTACGACTTGGTGTGGTGCTCGCTCTTAATCCACCGATGATTGTCACGTGCTCGCAAAATATATTTCTTTGGCTAAGAAGCTTGCTCGGAATTCATTCCATTTTTAAAATTCATGTTATCAACATTGTTTTAAAAGAAAGTTAATGTTAAACAATCAGTTTGGAAGGCTTCCATCATCCATAATCAATAAGGAAAAAGAAGTAGTGAAATACATATTGTTGGTATATATAAGCTAGCTCTACATGTAAACAAAATTATTTAGCCATTATTAATCCATACTCACTAAATGAATGCCCGAGTTTCTTCTTATTATTTTTTTTGTAAACAATGTCCCAGCTTTGGGCCCAAAAAATGTCTTAATTGTTCCTGGGAAAAGTATGGGGACCGGAGGTCGGCCCAGATCCACTGGGGAGAAGTTGCGCCTGCTTTCAATACCACAGAAGTAAAGGTTCCCCTTTTGCTGGTTTTTTCGTTTTTCGCCGGCCAGACCCTATTCGTTGGTCTGATTCTGGTCACATTCAAATATGGTTGAGACGAAAGGGAAGCGCGCCATCATTGTTCTATCTTCATCATCTTCCGAAGAAATTGATGATCACGACATGGAAGACTCGATCAGCGACGATGACTACGCTGACGAGGAGGAGGAGGAGGGACAATCTGTGGATGACGATGGTGAAAATTCTGACGACAGGGATGATGAGTCCCCGTCCAACAAAGTTTTTGCCCTTCTTCAAGGTTCTTCTGAGGCTTTTTGTATAGCTCAGTCCTGCCTGCTACCGTATCAGTTTTTTGTTACATTAATTCCTCTAATTCTTTACTTCTCGTGCTTAAATTGAGTAACAAGACTTGCATCAAATTTGTTTACGAACAGTGAAGAATATTCTGCTGCTTTTTCGTAGCCTAATGACTATTGATCATTGAATCTCTTTCTGTTTTACACCTTTTCATATCCAGACGGAAGTGATTTAAAATCTCTGAAGTTAGAAGAATGCAAAGCATATCTGCGTAATAATGGCCTCAGACTGGAAGGGAAAAGAGATGTTTGTATCGAGAGAATAAGAGAGCATTGGAGGTAATATTTTTTTAGAAAACTGGAGACGTATGATGATTTGATATTTAGCTAATAATTTCCAGAGCCACCTCTTGTGACTTGCAAATGCGTTTATTTGTTCTGATAGTTTGTAATGGCTCTTTCCTATCTTCAATGTCGAAGCTGTGGTCGTAATCATGGATTTTAAGTTTCAAGGTGGAGTGGTAAATGCTGGCCACATAAAAGCCGTGCATATGTTTAACCCCTTCCAGGCAGTTGGGGAAATTCTGGACTGTGGACATATACGACACTTATAAAGCATCCTAGAGTTACCAAAATTTATATGTTCTATATTTTTGGTTCTGATGACTTTGTTTTGGCTAAGAAGCATAGACTTTGCTAGATATGACAATTTAATGCGTCAGGTAGTGTTTCAAGTGTCTCATAGTGTTTGATACTTGTGTTTTGAAATGTGTTAGACACGTACATTGTTCTTTTTGTAAATTTCTTTTATTTAGACACGCACATTGTTCTTTTTGTAAATTTCTTTTATTATTGTTTATTAATAGCTTATGATTAACATTTATATGTATGAAGGTTATTTCAATTTACATTTATCTATTTTTTGTCCATACTCTATAGTCTATACCTTACTATTACTACTATTGCTACTCTGCACCTTGCTTCATTTAGTCGACTGTCTTTATTGCACCTTTTGCCTCAGGTGTTTTATAGGTCTAGCACCTCAACTGTGGCTTTTGCCTTTCTTCATACTAATGATTGGAATTTTTTTCCTTATTAAAAACAGAAAATAAGAGAGTAAGATATTGATTCTTACCAAAGAGGATAGCACTTCTTAGTTTTATAAATTCTCGTAAGAGTTGCCACTTGAAGAAAAACAATTCCTAAACTTAAGATGTTGATCTTTCAATGTAGAATTGTTTAGTTTCTATTTCGATATCTCAGGATCAAAGATGGGCGTGGGTATACACTTTATCCGAGATCATCCTTTATTATTGATTGCACTGGTAAATTGTTTTGCAATTATATTTTCATCTACTTTTACATTAATATTCTTTAATCTTTATATGATTTGTAGCCTGCTCGCTTTTTCTAGGTGATGTATGTAAGGGAGATGTTGTCCTGTTCAGACAGAAGGTTTATGAAAAGTACTACTGTCTTATCTCTTCTTGTTTCATCGTGCTTGATATGAAGAATTTTCTTTTTAGACCCTTGTTATTATTTCTCAAGTCAGTGGTATAATTTTCACAGGTTTGATAAAGCGAGTAAGCAAGGAAGACATGTCAGAAAGAGAACTGTTGCTGGGAGGGTAGTTAAGGAAAGTTATGGTGCAACAAAGCAGCAACATACCTTCACAGTAAGGCTTATACTTTATAAATTCACTATAAACATGTGGCTACATTTACACCTTAATACTTTGTCTTCAGATAATAGTTGATTTTTTGTTTTGTGGTCATCTGGTAGAGCTTATTTGCTGCCAGCTGTACTATTGCTTGAAATATAACTCTTAGTCTCTCTCAAATTCCCCAAGACCCCAACGAATCAAATTGACAATGAATGATAAAAGTCAGGTGCATTGCTTGAAAGCATTGCACCGTTAATTTGCCCTTTATTTTTATCTTTTTATGTCCGTACAAGTGTTTGATACACTATGATCTTACATTTAGATGCTTTCTTTTGTATAAGATCCCAGGATACATGAGATTCCCATGTTTGGTGACAATCAAAAGTTCTTATAGAAATGATACAATTAAGTATTAGTATTTTATAAACAATTCTGGAACTTTGGATTTAAGAACCCCACTTTTTTTTTTTTCCCGATAGAATGAGATATTTCTCAAAATTTGCTAATGCTTCCTAGTATCCAATATCTTAGATGACATTAAGCATATTAGATACAAGTGCATCTAAAATGTGTCTCATATGCCTCCTAACATCCAAGATAGCAGGATGAAGGTGACATATACCTAATGCCTCCAACATGCGATGATTGTTTATAATTTAGCTTTATAACAATAGCAAAAATAACTGCACCGTCACATGTAATTTTGAAATAAATGTGCTAATACGTGTTTTCAGTCAAGATTCTAAAAATTCAGTGAGAAATTTTCCACACTTGACTTTAGGTTCCCCATTGTGATTCCTTATTCTTTCCTATTCTGCATTTGGGTCCTGCAGGTTGAGGTCATATGGAGTAATGGGGCTAAAAAGTTGCCTCCACTTTTTCCTTTGCTTGTTAAGGGCCGTAATCTCTATAAATTGAAAACATACAGACAGGTATTCAGTCAATGCATTTCAGGTATTTTATTTTGAGTCCTTCGTTCAGTACTTGTATTATTCTTCCTCCCGTTAGAGATGGAAAAATGAAGCTGAAAGAGTCAAAGTCCTTTCTGAGAAGCACCGACGTGGTGCAGAGGCAAGGCTTGTTAGGGCAATGAGACAAAAGAAGGGAAAATGTAGTGCAAATGGATGTAAGTTGTGTCACTATATTTTAGCCTTCCACATTATTGGTAACTTGTGTTACTTATTTTTGATGATTGATTATTATTAGGTTTCAATGGCCATTGCGAAATCCATCATCGTACTAAACCATCAAAACTGAGAAGATCATGTACCTATGATATGGGAAAGGCAGGGCTCCTTGATCGACATCGAAGAGCAATCTCTGACTGCCAACCTCAAGAGACCTGTTCATCAAGACAAGCAACTAGGAAGCAAAATGCATCTTCAAGAACATTCAGATCTACAAGAGGATGGGATGAATCTGTTGACTTCTATCCACTTCCAGTTCATTCCATATATGCAAATTATCCACAAAGTTCTCGTCAGCCTTAAGTGAATTTTCGGAAGAAATGATGCATGAATTCCCGCCTTTGAGGTCTTATGTTGATGAAATTGAAAATATCTCACCCAGATCATGAAATCTGGCTCCCTGCGCTACTAGTCTTGCCCGCACAAACCTGAGATACAGCTCTCAAAGCATTTGAATACAGAACATGTCGACAGGCCACCACATCCAATTCCTTCAAGAACTAAGATGCTTGGATGGAGGAATGATAGTCTATAAGGTGATCTATTTACCTCTGATAAGATTGAGACTAGAGCTAACATCAATTCTATTTACCTTTGTACTTGAGTTCTCTGCAAATGCACTAGTCTTGCTCTATTAGATTGTAAAACATAGCTTTCAAGATCTCATGATTAGATTGATAATAGTTGAATATAAGCGTTGGTTTTTTTTTTTTTCCCTTCTGGTGTCAGATCTATGGACTCATCAACTGCTTCCATCTTTCCTTTTTGGTCGACAACTGCTTCCATATTACAAGTTATATACACAATTGTTTTCTGCTGAACTTGTTTCTTTCCTCATGTTTAATTATTACAAGAATCAGTTGCTCAATTATACCGGCCCGACTGTAGAAAATGATCCCAGATGCATGATTTGAGTATATTTCCAAGTCTTTTGGTTTTAGTCGCAGGTCCTGAGACAAATCCTTAGTTCCGGGAGGGAGTTTGACGCAGGCAGTCTACTGACCCGGATGTTGGTTTACGGTTGTCTTGGTTTTACCATGTGGCTGACTTGCTGGTTCTTGTTATTTTGCACTTCAGTTAAAGCTGTTGCATTGCGTTGTCTCTAGTCTAAAGGATGGGTGTCCAAAGATTTGGTTTTGGGCAAAATGCCAAAACCAGACCAAATCAAACAAAGGTTCTGGTTTTTCTGGTTTTAAGTCAGTCTGATTTTATTTTATTAATATTTATTTTAGTTGTTTTAGAGGCTTTAGTGGTTTGTTAAGTGCTGAACTAGTCTAGGGTTAAGTGGAGTTAGTTAGGATTATATGCTGAGTTAAATTATTTTATTTATTAAATTAAATATATTCAAGTCAGTTATTTTCAGAAGTGGTGGTTAGTGGTCGTAACTTTCAGGGAGTCATTGTTATTCTCTTTATCTATAGATATTGAGTTTCATCATATGTAAAAACATTGTGCAAATATATGAAATATATTAGAGAACTATTTTTCAATTCACGGGAGATTCTGCTTAAGCTTTATTAGTTGGATGTGTTAAGATTCTTGCTCATTCACTATTAAAGATTTTTCTTTTTCTTTATTAATTATGAAATTATATTCTGATTTCATAATTTAATAGAGTTTTATTTATTATCTTTTCCTGCCGATTTGGGATCCTACCATTGTAGTTGGGGGACCAAGGGGGAGTGGGGAGACAATCTTGAGGTCAAAAAACCTTGAGCTGGGAAAGTAAGGGCAATCTTTTTTTCCTTTTTAAAAATAAATCTTCCCTCTGTTATAAAAGTATATGTGGTAAGAGAGAAGATTGATAGAATTCAAAGAAAAGATTATAGAATTTCTAGAGAGAAGTTAGAGAGAAGTTCTCATTCAGTTCAATTGAAACAATCGATTACAGCCCTTTATATAGAGGCAGAAATTTAACCCTGGTTGTATTACCATGGTTATATATAAATGACCATAGTTACTTTATATCGTCTTTATATCCTTGTCTTCTTTTGCTGTCTTTATATCCTTGTCTTCTTTTGCTTTTGCTTTGTGTCAAGTCATCTTTGTGTCAAGTCATCTTTATGTCAAGTTGACTGGAAGAGTAATATGAGTCAATGGACATCCACATATTTAATATTTATAACACTCCCCCTTGGATGTCCATTATGAATGTGCCTCATTAAAAACTTTAACTAGGAAAAACCCAGTGGGATAAAAACCTAGCCAAAGAAAAGAGTACATCATTCATTGATACACCATCGAGTGCTGCCTCATTAAAAACCTTTCTAGGAAAATCCAGTGGGACAAAACCTAGATAAGGGAAAAAGAGTACAGCGTGTATCGACTCCCCCTCTTGATAATATCAATTGAAATCTTTGAATCTCCGAAGACCAATATCATGAACAAGTTTTTTAAAGATTGTACCTGGGAGTGACTTGGTGAATAAATCTGCTAGATTTTCACTTGAACTGATTTGCTGGATATCTATTTCACCATCCTTTTGAAGGTCGCGAGTGAAGAAGAATTTTGGTGAAATATGCTTCGTTCTATCGCCCTTGATATAGCCTTCTTTAAGTTGAGCGATACATGCAGCATTATCCTCATAGAGGATTGTTGGGATCATTTTGCCAGAAGATAAATGACAAGTTGTACGTATATGATGTATTACTGACCTCAACCACATACATTCTCGACTTGCTTCATGTATTGCTAGAATTTCTGCATGATTTTATGTGGGAAATATTAGGTTCCTGACCAAAAACCATTTGTAAGGGGGAAACCTTTAAATAACTTGTTGGCCTAATGCGAATTAACATTGCTGCATGCAAAATGGCATGGCCCCAAGCAGAAATTGGTAGATTAGATTTCATAAGTAAAGGTCTTGCAATTAATCGCAACCTTTTAACCAATGATTCTGCAAGTCCATTTTGCGTGTGAACATAAGCTACAGGATGTTCAACATCAATTCCAAGGGACATACAATATTCATTAAAAGCTTGTGATGTAAATTCACCAGCATTATCAAGACGTATTTTCTTGATAGGATAATCAGGGTAATGTGCTCTTAATCTGATCAATTGAGCAAGTAATCTCGCAAACGCCAGGTTGCGAGAAGATAATAAGCAAACATGCGACCATTTAGTTGATGCATCAATTAAAACCATATAGTACCTAAATGGTCCGCATGGTGGGTGTATTGGCCCACAAATATCTCCCTGTATCCGTTCTAGAAATGTGAGAGACTCACTTTCTACTTTGCTTGGTGAGGGGCGAATAATTAACTTTCCCTTGGAACATGCAGCACATGAGAAATCATGGGATTGTGGTATTTGTTTACACTTCAGGGTATGTCCACATGAATTCCCAATTATTTGTCGCATCATTATTGAACCGGGATGGCCTAACCGGTCATGCCAAACATTAAATTCATTAGTAAACTTCTGGTTTACATTATCAAACTGCTGGTTTGTATTAGCAAACTTCTGGTCTGCATTATTGAACTTCTGGTTCTGAATAGTATGTGTTTCAATTGTGCTTATACATGTGTAATACAAACCAGAAGAAAAAATAGGAAAACTTTCTAATATGCATTTTCTACCAGCAACTATATTTGTAATGACAAGATATTCCTTATTATCTTTAGTTGTTGTTTCTAAATGATATCCATTTCTGCGGATATCTTTGAAACTCAGTAAGTTTCTTTTAGACTTGGTAGAATAAAATGCATTATTAATGCATAATTTTGTTCCTTCAGGTAACAAAATATTAGCTCTTCCGGAGCCTTCAATTAAATTTATACTACCAGATATAGTCTGAACATTGGCTTCTCGTATTACTAAGGAAGAAAAATATTTATCATGTCTGAGTATGGTGTGGGTTGTTGCACTATCAACGAGACATAAATCTTCAGGATTGATGCCAATAGAATTCATTCTTCATAAAAACATAAATAAAATTAATACATATGATAGAAACAACTTTAAATAAAATATAACAGTTCAAATTATATTAAGAAATCTGCAACATCCAAATAGTTATTATCTATATCGCCATACTCAGAATTCTCGCCCTGATCAACATGATTAACTTCAACATTTGATCTTTTACCAGTATTTTTAATTGATTCTTGGTAAAGATCAACTAGGTGCCTTGGTGTACGACAGGTACGAGACCAATGTCCCTTTCCACCACATCGATAGCATGGATTATCAGCATATTTATTATGCCTACTGCTTTCCTCTTTTTGGTTCTTATCAGTCTTTTCCCACTTCTGGTAGGAATTTGAACCTCCATGATATCGACCACGACCACGCCCACGGCTGTAGCCACGCCCACGTCCATGTCCATGTCCACGTCCACGGCCACGGCCACGATAAAATTCATTAGTTACTACATTCACTTCAGGGAATGGAGTTGAGCCTGTTGGACGGGATTCATGATTTTTCAACAAAAGCTCATTATTTTGTTCAGCCACAAGGAGACAAGAAATTAACTCAGAATATTTCTTGAAACCTTTTTCACGATATTGCTGCTGCAGGAGCAAATTGGATGCATGAAATGTGGAGAATGTCTTTTCTAACATATCATCATCAGTAACATTTTCTCCACATAATTTCAATTTAGAAGTAATTCTGAACATAGCTGAGTTATATTCGCTTATAGATTTAAAATCTTGCAAGCGTAAATGCATCCAATCAAAATGAGCTTTTGGAAGAATGACCAACTTCTGGTGATCATATCTTTCTTTCAAATTGTTCCACAGGACAAGTGGGTCCATCACTGTCAAATATTCAGTTTTTAGATCCTCATGTAAATGGTGGCGAAGAAAAATCATGGATCTGGCTTTATCTTTGTTGGATGCCTTATTCCCTTCTTTAATCGTGTCTTCCAGACTTTTGGCATTTAGGTGAATTTCCGCATCCAACTTCCAAGATAAATAATTTTTCCCGGTAATATCAAGAGCCACAATTTCAAGTTTTGCCATGTTTGCCATTGTTCAAACTAATTAAAGAAATAAATGAAAATAATTAAAATATGAACTGTAAATATAATAACTGTAAATTCATAAAGACAATAAATAAATCATAAGGCAAAATAAGAAAATTAAAACGTGTATGGCTTCGGGCCATTTAATCTCATGACTTCAGGCTATGTATGGCTTCGGGCCATTTAATCTCAAGATGAGAAATTAACTATTATCTTCAGGATAAAAATTGTACATGACTTCTGGCCGTACAATAAAATAAAAGATAAAAATATATATAGCTTCTGGCCATATAATAAAATGAAAAATGTATATAGCTTCTGGCTATATAATAAGATGAAAAATGTATATAGCTTCTGGCTATATAATAAGAATGGATATGGCTTCTGGCCATATTATAAGAAATTAAAACATTATGACTTCTGGTCATAATTTCAAGAATCAGATGTGTATATGGCTTCTGGCCATAATAACAACAACAACAACAATAATAATAATATAAAAAAAAACTTGTAAATAAAAACAATAATGATCTCCAATCTTAACCATGGAACCCGATGTTATATAACAATCGGTAAAATTATCTCTCTAATTCCATATAGTGGCTCAGATTATCCCAGATCTATAAAATAAAACAACGTATATAAAATCACTAAAGAAACCATAAGAAGATCATACCTTCTTTTAGAGCTTCGTGCTGATAACGTGTTATAAAAGTATATGTGGTAAGAGAGAAGATTGATAGAATTCAAAGAAAAGATTATAGAATTTCTAGAGAGAAGTTAGAGAGAAGTTCTCATTCAGTTCAATTGAAACAATCGATTACAGCCCTTTATATAGAGGCAGAAATTTAACCCTGGTTGTATTACCATGGTTATATATAAATGACCATAGTTACTTTATATCGTCTTTATATCCTTGTCTTCTTTTGCTTTTGCTTTGTGTCAAGTCATCTTTGTGTCAAGTCATCTTTATGTCAAGTTGACTGGAAGAGTAATATGAGTCAATGGACATCCACATATTTAATATTTATAACACCCTCAACGTTTTGAAGCTTGACAATATTTTTAACTTAGTTTAGTTATGTTGTTGATTGTTGACAATATATTTATTCATAACAGAAAAATTCAAACATCAATGTACTGCTTTAAGCCTTTAACGTATTTCTTATAAATACTTATTCATAACAGAAAAATTCAAACATCAATGTACTGCTTTAAGCCTTTAACGTATTTCTTATAAATAGATTCGGATGTAGTATAAGACAAAGTATTTGGTCAAGATTTGTAAGTCACAATAAAGAGGTCAAATTTCTCTTAAAATTTTTGGGACCTAGGCTACGTAATCGGACAGAAAAGTATCATACTTCGTACGTATACAGGCAGAATCAAAATGCTGGAGATAACCCAGACCCACAAAAAACACACAACTGAGTAACCACTAGACAGAGGCTTTCCCATGCACATTAATTCTGGGGTCAGCCCCTAAAAGTGAAAGCATGCTTTTAACATTTACAATGAGCAAGAAAACAGTAAAACTGGTGAAAGATTGTTTTCTTGGTGGCACGCGCTCAGCGTTACATAGCGTGGTCATAAGTCAAGGGGCGAATCAACGAGGCAGAGAGTAAGTGGATGAAGACGAGACACGCTGTTATAATAACTTTTGAGACGAGACTGGAATGACGGCCTTGGTCTGATATGATGGGCATAGCAAAGCTCAATTATGATTGGAAGCATCACCCTCCTTCACCCAATCATGTAATACCCACTCACATTCATTATGGTGGAACCCGCAATCAAGTGGTCCAAAGTGGTTGAGTTGTCAGCGAAGCCCCTCTGCCCTACTACGTTTAACGGCTCCTCGGACAAATATCGCAACTGACACGTCACACACTCAAAAACCGTTCCCTTTCCCTGAGAGCAACCACTCATTCTCCATTTGTCCCCCATTAAAACATTTTTATTCCCCTTTCCATGCGAATGAGGAGGAGTTCACTATGTGCTCAAAGGGCCGAAAAAAAAAAAAGTGTTCCAGATTGAAGCAAGTACACAAATTTTTGTGCGTCCCACATTGGAACACGAAGTCCTTCTCTCATCCATGCAACTCTGTCCCCACTTATAACTTTTCCGAGGTTGGCCCCATTCCACTATTATATCCCACTTCCTCCCTATACAAGTCGTTTCATTGCCGACAAAACTGTCTCTAATCATGTTTTAGAGTAAAATGCCAAATCTCGGTGGTTTTTCAGAAATGACGGCAACTTTACAACAGGGCCTTCGTGAATATTTATGTGCATACATTTTATATTTAAAGAAGGAGAAGAAACACAAAATTATATATAGAAAAAAAAAAAAATCTCTGTTTTGGCCTCTTTTCACTCCTATGTTATGTATGACTGAGATGGCCATAGTAGCTAGAAGAATGTTGAAGTGGAGGAACGGAGGTCAATCTCCTGGGTCCAAGCATTACGGTCCTGAAGGTGCAAGTGCCAGTAGGTGTGAGCAAGAGCGTCTGGATCCATCGGAACGTCCCCTACTCCACTGAGCTGTTCCCCACTGGACGCTCTCTGTAATGCCGCTGGTTCCCTGCATAACATGTCCAAACCCCACCGTTTAATGATCAATTTGCATCTCTTGATGAGCTTCCTTTTTCTGGGAAGCGAGTCAAATAATTCCATAGTCCTTTATGGCGAAACAATAGGAAAGTATCAAAGTATATGATAGAATGGATACATATTACCCGTCACCACCTACTGGCTTAAAAAAAGAAGTTGTTAAGATAAACCAACGAGATCGAACCTAGGTGGGCCAACCACACCGTCGATGATAACATGCGCTACGTGTACTCCCTGAGGCTGAAATTCCCTCGCCAGGCACTGCGATAGTGCCCTCAAAGCGAATTTCCCACAGCCTGTCTCATCCCAACAAGTTTAATTTACCGAATAATATATAATATTATCAAAGGAACCAAATGAGAAAGGGACTTTTATTATTTACAGAGTTCCGAGAAACCAGCAATGCCGTTTAGAGAAGCCGAACAGCCCGTGAATAGGATTGTGCCTCTTCCCCTCTCTACCATGCCCGGCAGCACCTTAATTCCAAGAACATATCATATATAATCATTTTATCGATTAATGATCCGGAAACTGATTTTTTTTAAAAAAAATAAAAAATAAAAAGAATGGAATCGATCGTAATTTGGTTAAACTATAATTTCTGGTGAACGAGAAATTGACTGTGGTTTTGAGATATATATACCTGTTGAGCACAGTGGAAGGCGCCGACGGAAGAGACGGCGAGAGATTTCTCGAAAGACTCGACGCGAACTTCATGGAAGGAAGCGCGGCTCCAAGAAAGTGGCTGGTAAGCATTATAGACAAGAACCTCCACAAATCCTAAAGACAACACTCCTTCAAATGCCTCTCTCACGCTTCTCAAATCGGAGCAATCGATTCGTATTGCAAATACCTGTGCCTTCTCCTCTCTGGCAATCTCGTCCGCGAATCTCGACAGCCTCCCTGTTCGTTCATTATAATTAAAACCATCGCTCAATCACAGTTTCCAAACATGATTCGAGCAGAAAGAGAGAAGAAATTAAAACAGAGAGAGAGCGATGCCTAGGTCCCGAGCAAGGATGGCGACGGTGTAGCCTTCGTGAGCAAACTTGCGGGCGATAGATCGGCCAAGCTTGGGGCCGACGCCTACGATGGCAGCAATGCCTCGGGGGGAGGGGGAGCTACTGTTCATGCTCCGCATCATTTTAAAGACGAAAAAGGGAAAGATTGACAAAGAAGAACAACAAAGAGAAAAGAAGGTAGGAGAGGGCGAGTGTTGGCCGGGGGTGAATGGTTTCCACTATAGGCAGAGAAGCAAAGGAATAATGAGATCAACAGGAATAGGCAATATAGGTGAAGCCATGAAATTATATAAAAGAGGAAAAGGGGTAATAAAAATGTGTTTAGGCCTGTCTGAATCATTGCCTCCCTTATAAGAGGCATTCTTGCTACTCACTACTCAATTATCGATCGTCATTCCCACTACCTGACAACTCCCTAATCACTATTCCACATGCGTCCCCTTCATTTCACTTCTCAACCCCCATTCTCAATTCTCTCACTTTAATATATGTGTGTGTATATATTACCTCTTATACTAAATATAAATATAAAAGTCAAGTGACCTTTTTTTTTTAAGAAATTAAAGAAACTAAATAAGCTACTGAATCATATCATATATTGAGTATGTTTATATTATATATTAATTTATAAGTCAGACAAATTAGTTTAGAGATAAATATGATAAATATATATAAATACTCTAAAATAATTTAATTAGCTTCCTTAATCTTCTTAAAAAAATCAATTGGATCTTATATTGTGGTAAATAAAATTACCCCCTTCTCCCTCTCCTCAATTTTCCTCTCGCATATCCTCCTCTATGTTATGATCTTATCCAACAATGAGGCACCTTTTCTCTTAGAGATACCTCAGTAATTGTAATGAATATACCCAAACCCAGACTTCTTATTTCTAAAGTTTTTAGGATGATATTTGATGGAGTATCGGTTTATATTTATATATATATCACCAAGTCCATGTATATATTATACGTGCCAATGATTGATCTTTTCCAGTGTAATTATATACGATCTAGCAGTTTAAGTTCTAGTGGATTGTCTAACGTTAATGGGTGGTGTGTGTGTGTGTGTATAATTGCTTGCTCTTCTAATAATTGAGAAGCTAAAGGAAAGTGGATTCGAGATCATATTTTCGAACTCTTGTGCTTATGTTGTTCTACTTGTTCTCTTGCTTTTTTGGGTGGGGCTACCCGGAAACGAATCCCTCTCCCATGTTCGTGTGGATAATATATTGGGTCATCATTTGAAGTTATTATTCCAACTAGGCAACTTGCAGCTCGTTGACGAATTTCATTAATCTTGGGGGTCTGGAATACTGGAATATACAATCTCTGTTTATGGCTAAATATAATAATCACTTTGAGAAAATGGCTCTGGTGTACTTATTGCTCCCACTCCGTTACCAAATCGATTGAAAGACTTGGACTTGAATCATTGATCAGTTGTTAGGGTAAGCCATTATTATCTTCATTAACCACCACTTCTGCATAATCTTGCATGCGCATCATTATTCATGTTTCACTCCCGGATATTTTCAACTTTCAATGAATTCGGTGGCTTAAGGAATGCCAACCATATATGGGCACAAGTGACACGTAGCCTTATTATGTTGGCCAACGTCCAGTACGTCCTTAATAAACAAATTACACTGTAAGCTAAATCTTATGTTAGGGAGGGGAGGTAATAACAACTTGAAACTTGAAAGTGTTTCCCCCATATAGTACTCAAAGCTCCTGAACTCATCACTTCAATTAACAAGGAAAATTTCTAGGTAGTATATGTACGTACTTCTCCATTTCTAGCAAGAGGAACAAGTGACCTATGTCCATTTCCTCGGCCGCGGGAAGCCGTAATGCATCAGCGACGATATCTGTTGAAACACACACACAGCAAAGGGAAAATGTTGTAGTACGTGCAGACATATATTAATAAAACCTGTTCCTCCTTCACCATCAATATAAATCCTGTGAAGATCGTTGCCTCAAAATTAGGTCTGCTGTGAACTACTGTTACTTCAGTTTTATGGGTGAGACATGGTTAGCCTCGTTCCTTTTCTGGAGTATGACCCATCTATTTAATAAACCGACCCTCTCAATTTCCTACTCTAACCCCTCTACCTTCTCTGATCTGCCTCTCCGCGACTTGGCGCGTCTCTATCATTATTCATTCTCAACAACAACTATTTATTTTAGAGTGCCTCAACTGACTTAGACTTCTTAAAGTCCCTGAATATACATGTAGTTCTGTTTCATATTATATTGTACACGCAAACAAACTGATAAGGGTGAAATCTTAAGTATTCCCTCAAATTCTATTTATAAGTAACTTTTTTTCTCATAAAATTGGTCCCTTTTATAAGCAATTTTTATTTTTTATCTAAAAATATAAGTTTCTTTTTCTTATATTACCCTTATTAAATACTAATTATCTATCATATCCTATACTCATTATTTCTCATACTTTTTATCTATTTTCTCTCCTATACTCTTTTCATAAATAGGAGCATATGTAAAAAAACATAATATTTTTTACACACTTATTTATTTTAATTACTGATTCGTTTTATATAGAGAAAAATTATTTATAAATAGTAGCTAAGCGAGTATAAAACAAAGGTGAATATTTATATGTAGGGCGTGCAGGTATGTGTGTATGTTATAAATACGAAGCATGGACTAAATTTTGGACGGGATTCAAATTCATATATATTGTGACAACAAAGTGAGCCTGTGACAGCTAGCTGAGCCCAACAGGCTAGGAGTGACCAATTAGGGAAAGATTCAGATCCAAATTATGTGCATAGTCTAGACTTTAGACCATGGACTGTGTGGTCCAGGAAGAGCGAGGAGAAAAGAAAATTCCTTAGATTCAATGATAATCAGGACCCACCCCCCAGAACAACCTCAGCTTTTCGTATATGTCCAAGTATATAGCCTCGATGTCAGGGAACGGATGATGATTAGCCCAATAGCCCCTTGCACTTTCCTAATCTCTCTCTTATCATTGCTTCATTCGTTAATCAACTAACTCTTCATGTCTCTTCTCTCTGCTTAATTTTTAACTTTCGTATTTACTAATAAAAGTAAAAAGACGTGCACATAGTCAGAAAATAGAACATTTCAACTAATCCACAGAAAATAAAAGTGAAAGTTAATTCTTTAAATATGTTGTAAATTATTTTTTTTTCTTTTTTATCTTTATTAGAATGTATTTAAAAATTTACTTAGTAGGTAAAATCGGAAGTGGGCATTAATTATCTCATAAATGATTAATATTTTAGACTAAACTATTTTTCTAAAAACATCATATATTGTGGATGATATCATTCTTTGTTGCACTACATATATAACATGTTTGGGAACACTTATTTTTTGGATATAAATGTTTATTATGCAAGCCGAGATAAAACTCCCTCACATACTTACCTCGTATACCGTGAATCACAATTTATAAGCACTTATTACCCAAAAATGGCTGTGTTTGGAAACACTTTTTGGGGGCAAATAAGTCCTTATTACCCAAGCCGAGATAAAACTCCTCTCACATACTTTCCTCGTATACCGTGAATCACGATTTATAAGCACTTATTACCCAAAAATAAGTTATTCCAAACGAACACTAAACTATTCCAAACGAGCACATAGTAAGGAAATTCCGAGGTTCCACCTGACAAATTCTAAGCAAAAAGGAGCAAAATCTTGCATGTTTTCTGTACTGATGTCATTGTGAAGATCAATTCATAGATGGGTAAGTCTAAAAAGGCGCAATAACCGCCTTAGCGGTTAAAATACGTAAACAGCTAATGTTGGGGTGACATTATATTGCTCAATTTTTATTACTTTTAGAATAACATTGAGGTGAAAAAACTTCTTGATACGCAAGTCTTTTTTTTTTTTTGGGTTACCAACGAGATGTTGATCAACAATACTCTATGCATATGAATAAAGGCATCGACAATTTAACATCCTAGAGATCGTCGGAATTCCAGATATGTACTATTATAAGTTTATAACGGAGGGGGAGTTGAAAGTCTTGTTTTTGTTTTGCGTGGAGCAAGATAGAGAATATGTATTAATATATGTGGGGACACAGAGACGTCATATTCGAGGATTAATAGCTCTTCCATTCAATGAGTTTGTCCCTAAGCGAAGGCTATATGGTTGGATATAGCTTGGAGGCCGAAAATAGAGCAGTTGGCTACTTAAATGAGTTCACATGTTGTGTGGTGCATTTTCCTGGACATGTACAATACCCCCTTTCGTCTTTTTCATTTTGCCCCTTTACAACTATAGCCCCATGAATTGACATTGCCCTGCCCCTAGCTTCATTCTATTATTTTTCCTATTTAAAGTTTTGAACACTATGGGCCTGCCTGAGTTTACAATAGAAATTAATTTTTTAATATGATTTATGGTGTGCAAGATAAGTATATAAAAAGAGTTTTGTCCTAATTTAATGAACGTATTTTTTGAATGCTAATTCAAGCAGACACTATATTCTATAATTATACTAGCATCTTCTCTGGTTTGTCTCCATCCCCCGTCCTTAAGAAATGAAGTTTGTTTTTATCACCTTGTAATTAGGTATTTATTACTGCTGTCTGAGACTATTTTTTTTTTTTTTTTATAAAATGGCAATTAATATATACAGATAAGTGATAGTAAAGATTAAAATAGTACAAATACTTCTGGACTCAGTAAATTAAGTGATTTTTAAAACTTAAAATGTAAATGATTAAGTTTTAAAAGATTATAAGAGAATGAGGGAATATGAAGATCTTAGGTCGACTGGGCGATGATGTCAAGCTATCAGCACAAGAGACCGTGTCGGCAAGAGGAGAAGGGCTTGAGGGTGTTCTTGTTGGCATAAGAGATCAGGGGTTTCAATGGAGAGGGAGGGAAGGAGGAGAGAGGAGATGAGGTGGAATATTTGTTAAGTTGGAATATAATAATTGGTTATAATAACAATGAGTTGGCATGTCAGAAAGACTTAACGATCAATGTAGGGGAACCATTTGAGCAAAACTACGTTATTATGTTTTTAAATTTCTAAGGCGATATTGAGATGAAAAAAATTTTAAGAGTAACATTGAGATTATTTAAATATCTTCAAGATAGATTTGTACTTTAATCCTCTTATTTAATATTAGAGCGAGAGTAAAGGAATTTTAGAGGGTGAAAGCAATATTAAATTAACTGTTATATTTCTATCAAATCCTCTTTTGTTAAAAAAAAAAATTAAAAACAAGATGTTAACATATGTCATCCCTCTTTTTTTTTTTTTAAATAAAACTCTTTACTTTAAAAACATGGATAAATTTCACCTCATTATACAAATATCATCTATTATTTATTACAATTTTTAAGGGAAAAATATAACTTCGCTTTCTTCTGTTTATTCGATAAAAGATATCACCAGCTAGTTCAAACATCAAACTTTGATGATTTTTAAAATTTAGAATGTAAAGGATTTTCATCTTTTATAAAGCAAGGTACAAAGAGTCTATTCCACCCTGACTGGGATACTACTATACGATGGATTTGAAGAGAAGCCAACATGGTGGCCGATGCTTTGGCAAAGAATGCGCTGTCGACAGTAGGTGGACTGTGCTTTTTCTCAAGCACCCTTGACCTTATATAGGACTTGGTGCGGTTAGATTGCATGCAGAGTAACGATACGTAGGCTATAGTGCTAATGCTTTTTCTCATAAAAAAAAAAGAGTTTATATATAGACTCTCTCAATTATAAACAAATCATGTAAATACCATTTAATGTCTAATAGTATCTTGAATAAAATTGCCTCTAATAAAAGGATCCCGTACTTGACAAAAGGAAAAAAAAAATCATGCAAATACAAATAATAAGTTGAAAACTGGGCCTTAATTTTTTGTTAGACGGATTTGGGAAGATCTTCGACAGGCCCATTAGTATATCTAAAGGGGGTAGCTCATACAATGCTTCTGTTCAATTAAAAACCCATACTTGATAAGAAACAAAAACTATACTGGGCTGCTTGCGTAAATTCAACCTCTGACCCAAATAACAATAGTGATGAATAATTTAATAAAGGAAAGCAAGAAATGGAGAAAAGAGAAAACATATTGTTTTTGTGAATCTTCTCTTTTCCTTTTGGTTGAGTTTCAGACCAGAGGGAAGAGTACCAGACTATTCTCTCGCGATCCTGCTGTTTCTACCAATTATTTTCTCTGTCAATTTCGTGAAGTTCATAAGAGATCGTTGTGGCACCATTCCTTACTTTGTAGGCTAAGAAGATCTGAATTCCGCCTCCCTTTTCGCTGTCCCATCTTCTTGTGCTTCCAGAAACTAATGCGGAGGCTGTAGGCAAAACAAGTAACCGCATTAATGGAGTGGACGACGCTGCAGCATCTGGATCTACGGCACGTTGGGCTTGGCGTCAGACCGCTGCAGCCTCATGCTGCTTCATTTCATCCTCATCAGGCGCTTGTTGCCGTCGCCATTGGAACCTACATTGTTGGTGAGCAATTATACTAACTTTATATTATTTTTGTTTTGTTTATTCAGGAAGCCAAGTTCACAATCTTTATAATTCACAACTAAATATGTTTTCAGAACTTTGCTATATTCTGGTATTTTGAAGTTGGATTTTTTAACGAGTAAACTCTAGAGATCACGCGTATGCGGGATGTGCTGCGTAAATTTCCTTCATTTCTTGATATAATATTCATAATTATATGCATAAGTGAACCTGATCTTCCTTGAGCTTGCTGCTGGTTTCCGTTTTCAGTTGCATAGGTGTTTAAGGCTTTGCTAGTCTCCGCTGACCGTCATGGATATAGTGGCGAGTCTGATGCTTTTTGTTAATGATTTTCCGTCTAAATATAAGCTTCTATAGTTCATGCATCAGGATTGAAAAAGCCTCTCGCCCTCTCATAAACCAGCTCAGTCGAGTTCTCTTGAATAGAATGGAGAATAAAATAAGGCGTTATCATAAGTCTGACTTAAATGAACGAACTTGGTTACATAGATACTTGAGAGCATAAGATGAGTTCATTTATTCCATTCTGATCTAAGGCTATGTGTTACTCTTGAAGATACTGGGAATTCCCTTCAAATTTGACCAATCATTCTATCTTTTTCCTACTTTTTAGCTCCATGTTCCCTTGTCTCATGAAATCTTGTTTTATATGCAGAATTTGATGCATTGACTGGAAGCAAGATTTCTGCCCTTGACATTGGTGCACCTGTTGTACGCATGTCTTACAGCCCTACAAGTGGACATACTGTGATTGCAATTCTACAGGTTGAAATTGGTGCACCAGTTGTGCATAGAAATTTTTTTAGTGTGCCTGTTGCTTCCCATCAATCCTGTGTCCTGTATCAGTTTATTTGTTCTGACTATGAGGCATGGGCAGATCCAAGCCAATAGCAAGTAGGATCAAGTAACCCTAATTGATCTAACATGTTTTTCTTTACTTTTTGTTGTATGCACTAATAGTGGTTCGACACAATTATTTTTGGGTTTGTAGGCCCCAAGGCAAGTGCCCCTAAATTCTAAATGTCAGAATGATAATCTTGATATTATTTCAAATAAGGTTGTAATGTATCCATTGCAAAATATGAGAACTCCTAAAAGACTGTTTTCAAAATGATGATACTCTTTCTTTTCCTCTACTAAATGACGTACTTATGAATTATGATTGTAGGAAGTTTAATTTTATAATTTTTGCTCTTGTCATGTGTAATATAGAAAGTGCCTCTACTTAACAAAATTTTCTATTCACCCCTGCTAGGAGGTTCTTTTATTCCTATTATGTCTTACTTTTCCATCTGTTTAGGATTGTACGATACGGTCTTGTGATTTTGACCTAGAGCAAACGTGCGTACTGCATTCCCCCGAGAAGAAGACAGAACAAATATCTGCTGATACAGAAGTTCATCTTGCTTTGACTCCATTACAACCTGTTGTGTTTTTTGGTTTCCATAAACGGATGAGTGTGACAGGTTGAGATTTGTTTTATTTATATGCATAGATCTGTGAGTCTCTTTGTTTTGATTGACAATGGTGACGACCTTTATTCTTTTCTTTTTTCATGCATGAAGTTGTTGGAACTGTTGAAGGTGGTAGATCACCCACAAAAATCAAGACAGACTTGAAGAAGCCTGTTGTCAATCTTGCTTGCCATCCTCGGCTTCCTGTCTTGGTAATGTGTTGTAATTTTGGTTCTTGTCATAATTTCATTTTTCTTGATGTTCATTGGGTGCATGTTACAGACGTGCTGCTTGTTCTCTCTTTCTCATCTCATTGATAGTTCAAGCCTGTCAAATTTGATATCTTTTCTTCTTTTCTCCAGTATGTTGCTTATGCAGAAGGTTTGATTCGAGCATATAACATTCATACCTATGCTGTTCATTACACTCTACAACGTGAGATAATTTTCTGTGCAAAGTCTTTTACTGATGGTAAGGATTACTTATATTATATGTACTTAATGTAATATGTTTGAAATTTCCAACTGCAGTTGATAATACCATTAAGCTTAATGGTGCTGGTGCCTTTGCATTTCATCCAACTCTTGAATGGATTTTTGTTGGTGACCGACGAGGTACGCTGTTGGCATGGGATGTATCAACTGAGAGACCAAGTATGATCGGAATGTGAGTGTGACTATATTTTACTTTTGATTAAGTTGTCTCCTTTTAGTGTATTATCATATTCTTTACTTTGGTACTGTTTCCTTTAATCAGCCAAGGTTTGTTGCGAATAGAAATGATATTCAAGTGACCTGCATAGAAGCTTACAATAATTAAATAACCTTAAACATATATATGCTATAATATGGTAACATTTGTATGTTTGTTAGAATGAAACAATGCTCATATATTAATTTTCTGGTGCAGCAGACATGAGCTAATAACGATTAGGGAACTGTACTGCCTTCCAAATTAATGAATTCTTGTTGTCAATGATACTTTCCCCCTATTCTGAAGTGCTCGTTTGTACTGCCAAAAAGTGAAGTTCTTCACTTACCCAAAAAAAAGTGGAGTTCTTCAATTATATCCTGTTGCTGGTTTCAAATCTTTTGATTTTGGTGTGGTTACTGATTTCTGTCATAGCGCTAAAGTTTTACATATATAGATCAATGGTGGATTTTGAGAGCAAGCATGTACAGTTTTCGGTGCACTTATTATAAGTTTTGGGGGTGGTGTAGCAGTTCTTAGAGTTCAAACTACCATGGTAGGAAGTATCTATGTTGTTTGAGCAGCTAGAAGTCATTAATTTAACAATATCTCATGCTTCCTTCTATCATTGACGCTAGAAACTTTTAGTTGCTGTTATTGTTTGATATCATCTTGCTGCCAACTAGCGATATTAGTTTAAGTGTTTTTTGCATTGGTTACTTTGTTGACTTAGGATCTGAATATCTCATTGTTATTGAAATTTCAGCATACAAGTTGGTCAACAACCAATAATATCAGTTGCTTGGCATCCCATATTGCGTTTCCTTGTAACTCTTTCAAAGGATGGAAATCTGCAAGTTTGGAAAACACGGGTTATAGTTAATCCTAATAGACCTCCTATGCAGGCTAATTTTTTTGAGCCTGCAGGTTAGTTATCCTGACTCTTTCTAACATTACTTGCACGATATTTCCTGTTGGGTTTTGGTGGACCGTTTCTCTTATATTCTATTGATATCTAGTATCCTGTGGATTCCTTCATGATTCTTTGAGAGAGGTGTGGGGGAATGAAACATTATATGCCAATAGTTATGTTGCTTCATTCTTGTACTGTTTTTTCATTTAAAAAGTTTGGCTAATGTACCTCACATTCTGTGTGCAGGAATTGAATCAATTGATATCCCTCGCCTCCTTTCTCAGCAGGGTGGAGAAGCAGTTTACCCCCTCCCACGAATTAAAGCTCTAGAAATCCATCCAAAATTTAATTTAACGGCACTGGTGTTTGCAGTTGCGTCCCACCTAATATTATTTATTCCTGGCTTGCCAGTGACATTTGAAAATTTAAATTTGGTATACATTTGTGATTGACAGAATGTAACAAGCGGAGAGAATTCAAAAAATAAGACCACAAGCAGTAGAGAAAGGAGGAAGCAACTCTTTGCAGTTTTGCAAAGTGCACGAGGCTCGTCAGGTGATTGGTATTATTTAGTATTTATCCTTTGATAAGTCTTTATTTGCCACCAAATTTTTCTGTATATCATTGAAGTTTTATCTTTCACCTAATTGCTAAATTATATTGTCAATGTCAAGCATTTTGTTTTTGCAGTGCTTCTGTTTATAGTCTGCTCTTTGGTCAGATATGCTAATGGTTGATGGGCTTTGCAGCATCTGTTTTAAAGGAAAAACTCTCGTCCTTGGGTTCATCTGGAGTGTTAGCAGACCATCAGCTTCAATCTCAACTACAAGAACATCATCAGAAAGGGTTAGTTGGAACTTATTGTGTTAATTATTTTAAGTGGCCTCTTAGCATATAAATTAGATGCTAAACTGGCCTTTTAGCATAATAGTATGCCATGTTGAAGTCCATTACTAATATGAATTTGTAATATAAATCCCTAATCCCTATTTGTAAACCCTAATTTTAGAATGTTGGGTGAGTTAGTTAAGTTAGTTAAGGGAAGAGCAATGTTAAGTGAGAGTGGCATTAGCTATTTTAGAATAGCACTAGCCAAACACACCCTAATTGTGTCCCTTAGCTAATTAGATAGGATTAGGATTATAGTATAGTATTAATTACAGTTCTGCCCGTAATCGCACGGCTCTCTATATAAGAGCTACTGTTCCCATTATTCATTGTTGTTGATTAATTGAATGAGAAAGAATTATTCAGCAGCCATGTGTCTCTCTCTTCCCTCTCACAATATCTGTTTCTTCTCTCCTCTGATCTCCCTTCTCTGTTCAACCTTTCTGTTTCTCTTCATGCACTCCATTCTACTTCTCAATTCTGGTCCAATATTCCAGAAGTATATCAGTGGTATCAGAGATTCTCTTTTCTCTGCCAACACGTCACCTGCTGCATGGTCGAGACAAGAAGCCAAGAAAACGCAAGAATGGCTGATGAACGTTTTCAAATGATGGAAAGACAGATACAGGCGTTAACGACTAGTTTCCAAGATTTTGCTGCCAGAGTTAATGCTAGCATCACGACCTTGCGCTTGGAAATGCAAGAACGTGTCGAGGTTCCTCCGAACAACCCACGCAATGGTGACTGTTGACAGCCACATCCGAATAATCATGCATATCAGAGACCGACCCAGTTCACGAAACTTGAATTCCCAAGATTTATTGGTGACGATATTCTTACTTGGCTCCTCCGTTGTGAAAGATACTTTGTGATCGACGAGACACCGAAAGCCAACAAGGTTAAATTAGCGTTGATGGGTCTCGACGATCGCACCTTTCAGTGGCATCGTGCCTTGGAACGGCGTCTGCAAGGACGACTACCACCGTGGGAGGAGTATGCCATGCTACTTCAAAACAATTTCGATCCTCCCTTTGAGACGCTGATGAGTGATTTTGCACATTTGCGGCAGACTGGGTCCTTCGCTGACTTTAATGCCGAGTTTGATTTAATTTCGGCCAAGTTGAATCTTCCGGAAGACTATTTGGTTGACCTTTACTTGGCAGGATTACGGATTGAATCAGCAGGTCCAATTCGTTTGCTCAACCCAAGAACTTTGACCGAAGCCCGATGCGTCGCACGAATGCAAGAAATCATAGTGGCTAGTTCAACTTCCAAATATTCGACCGATAAGTATGGCCGTAACACATCGTCAACAGTGGCATCCTCAACCGGTTCACTCTCAACGTCAGCCAGGTATCTTGGGCCTTCTACTTCTTCCTATCGATCGGCTTTATTAACTGCCAGACCCACCGATGCCAATAAACCCACCGTCACTGATAAATCCACCGGAATTGTTCCCAAGACTCAATCTTTGATTCCCAAGATTTCAAATAAGCCTTACAAACCACTTACACCCGAGGAAGAAATTGAGCATCGACTAAAGAATTTGTGTTTTTATTGTCATGCACCCTTCTCTCATGAGCATAAGTGCCCCCAGCGACAGAAACTCCAACTTCATTATATTGATTATGATTCTGAACCTGAAGATTCTGGTGAGGATGGTTCTGACACGCTGCTCAGTGAAGACATGCCGCCCTGCATATCTCTTCATGCAATTGCAGGCGTTGACAATACTACTTCGATGAGAGTCCTAGGACAAATTGGCAAGAAGCTAATTCAAGTCTTGATTGATAGTGGGAGTACCTATGGGAGTACTCATAGAAAATTAGGATGGAAGGGTGATAACTCTGTTCTTCCCTCTGTTGAAGTCGCTGGAGGCAGGACCCTCAAGGTACATGGTGTGTGGAAGGGCTTTAAGTGGAAAATGCAGGGTCTGGAATTCAGATTTGATCACAGAATTTTGGAGCTCAATACTTATGATATTGTTCTGGGGCTGCAATGGCTGAAAAGCATTAAGAATGCTTTCTGGGATTATGATTCATTGACAATGTACTTTTGGTATAAAGGTGATCTCAGAAAGTTGCAGGCTGCATCACCAAATGCTTGGCAAGTAATGCACCCCAGTAAACCTGAAATTCACTCCATTCAACAAGACCAATTATTCCTTCTGCAGTTGGTCCAAAAACAGCCTTCCTGTGACTCTGGTTCTGAAACTGCCATTCCAGCAGAAATACAGTGGATCCTTAGGAAGTTTCAAGACCTTTTTGAAGAACCTAAGGGCCTTCCACCTTTTTGGGAAGGCCATAATCACCCTATAATCCTTAAAGAAGGCACTAACCCCATTAGCTTGAAGCCCTATTGCTACCCAGCAGCCCAACGAGACACTATTGAAAAGCTGATTGATGAGCTGATGCAAGATGGGGTTATTCAACCAAGTTCTTCACCCTTCTCGGCTCCTATTGTGTTGGTAAAGAATAAGGTTGGCACATGGCGCATGTGCATTGATTTTCATGAGCTTAACAAAGCAACGGTCAAGAACCAATATCCTATACCATTAATAGAAGAATTATTTGAGGAATTGGGTAATGCTAGATGGTTCACTAAATTGGATTTGAGGGCTGGTTACCATCAGATCAGAATGGAGCCCACTGATGTACATAAGACAGCATTTTGTACAATGGAAGGGATTACCGGATGAAGAAGCTTCTTGGATACCCTTATCATGTTTCCAAGAACAATTTCCAGATTTCACTATGGTTCATCCTTGAGGGCAAGGATGTCAAAATGGGGGGGGGGTATTGATATGAATTTGTAATATAAATCCCTAATCCCTATTTGTAAATATCTGCTTCTTCTCTCCTCTGATCTCCCTTCTCTGTTCAACCTTTCTGTTTCTCTTCATGTACTCCATTCTACTTCTCAATTCTGGTCCAATATTCCAGAAGTATATCAATTACTTATTCTAGGATGCAGCAAATGTGATTACCAATGTATGGACTTAATTACTGTGTCATTATATGCTTTCATTTGATAGTCACTTTACAGCAGCTTGGTGTAGACTTTTTTCGGAATTATTTCTTTAAGATTAAGCATTAGTACTTCATCCTAGCAGTTTGAGATTCTGACGGTTAGTGTCCTTTGGAATTTATGTTTTGACTCCCTCCATCAATAGTTTAGTCCATCTCATACAATTTAAGATGTTCATTGATGATTTATTTATGATTACCATATGTGATTATTGACATACTCTACTCTTTCTTGCAGTCACAGTCATCTTACCATATCAGACATTGCACGGAAAGCTTTTCTTTACAGTGTAGGTTCCTTTCCTGGTTTAAATTATCATTATATTTTTGTATATGCAAGTGATCATTTGCTGATATTTGAAATCTAAATGTCAAAAAGCATCTAATGAGTGATGACTTAGAGTTAGACAAACAAACAGGGAAAAAAGAAAGACATGGAAATAACTCGGGTCAACAAATTTTCTGTTTCAAATCACTGTACTGTACTTCATTTTATCTCCTTTGTTAGTTTTTGAAGGTGGCCATAGTTTGTATTTTTTCCTCCAGCAATTGAATCTGTTTTTCTCTTTGAAAAACAACCGAGCGTTGTGTTCTCAGTCCGGGTTAAATTTATTGATTTGATGAATAATGTGCTGAGGCAATAAGCCTGCCTCATCTAAATAGAAAAATATAACAGAAAATTAATTAGATAGAGTCTTCCAAATCATGAACTACCAGAAAATATATAACAATACACAACTGGATAATCTAAAAAAGCAGTCTTATTCCCTTTGGAGATAGTCATCTCAATAAAATCAGAAGGATAGAGAATAGAAACAGCAAGAATCACGTCCAAGAATCTTGTGATTTCCAACACTCTTATAATTTTTCTAGCTGATTGTTTATACATAATCCTTGTAGCATTTTATGGAAGGTCATGCAAAAAGCACTCCAATATCTCGGTTGCCCCTCATCACTGTCTTAGATACCAAACATCAACTGAAGGACATACCAGTTTGTCAGGTGAGACTTCATTTAAAAATTGATTTTGACATTGGTTTCTGTTTCTTAGCTTCCCCCCCAAGTATCTGAAATTACTTATCTGATGCCAGCCCTTTCATTTGGAGCTAAATTTCTTCAGCAAAGAGAACCGTGTTCTTCATTATCCTGTGAGGGCCTTCTACATGGATGGTCTGAACCTTATGGCATATAATCTCTCATCTGGCTCAGATAGCATCTACAAGAAGCTTTATAATTCGGTAATGTAGAGCGCTTTAGTCTTTTAACAAATAACTAGTTGTCTTTGTGCTTTACCTGTAATTTCCATGAGCACTTCCAATCACAAAACTTTATGTCATACATATTCAATTATTTTGTATGATAATTATGCCCATAATCAACGTTGTCATGTTGTTCATTGATTTGTTATAGATTCCTGGAAATGTGGAGTACCAAGCAAAACACTTGCATTATAGCAAAAAGCAGCACCTATTTCTCGTTGTTTATGAATTCAGTGGTGCTAAAAATGAAGTGATGCTGTACTGGGAAAATACAGGTGCTGAGACAGCTAGCAGTAAATGTAGCACAGTGAAAGGTATTTCAGCCTTTGTAATATATCAGTTTTCTACTCTATGACATAGGCAGGAAGTGTGATTAATAATTTAATTGCTCTGTAGGTCAAGACGCTGCATTTATTGGCCCCAATGAAAATCAGTTTGCCATTCTTGAAGATGACAGGACAGGATTGGCTGTCTATACTCTGCCTGGGGGGTCCTCACAAGAAGAAGAGAAGGAAGCTGAAAATGTATTTGCAGAGAGCCAACCTGCAGAGGCTAGTATTGGTTCATTTAAGGGCCCTACGTCATTTATGTTTGAAACTGAAATTGATCGTATCTTCTCTACTCCTTTAGGTACTTGGTCACAATGTACTTGCTTTTTTAGGCTGCTATATATGCTTCTTTACACATTAAATGCAATTTTCATTGTAAACTGTATTAATAATTTGTTTTCCTTTTTATAAAAGTATTGACAGTGCCGTTTCTGATTGTAGATTCAAGCTTGATGTTTGCTTCTCATGGAAATCAAATTGGATTGGTAAAATTGGTACAAGGGTACCGCCTTAAAACTTCAAGTGCTGATGGTCATTACTTATCAACTAAAAGTGAGGGGAAAAAGTCAATCAAGTTGAAAAGAAATGAGATTGTACTTCAGGTATCATTCACAATCTGTGTCAATGGTACAATGCAATCCATGTAGTTGATAAGGCTTGTTGTTGTCAGCTTTTTTCCTTTGCTTCTTTCTGAATCCTCACATTGCTATCTACATATGACCATAAGCCAACAGTTAACTCTAATTTAGCAAGGCCTTATAATAGATTGATAGGGGAGAAGTGTGGAAGAGGGGATAACTGATGGCGAGACTAAGTCCCTAGCCACTTTCTAATATCAATAATATGATCTGTGTGTGTGTGTGTGTGTTTTTTTTTTAATTTTTAAGTTATAGCTGGCACCATTCTGAAGCCCTGCATCAGTAATTGACTGATCTTTTAAAATACAGAACACAACATTGTGCTGCCACAATGTCATTCTGAAATTTTAAATGTTTTTACTCTGTACTGCGATCTGAAGCTGATTACACAGGGTGGGGGAGGGAGAGGGGAGGGAGAGGAGAGGGAGAGGATGAGAATGTCAAAACTTGTTCCAGTTTAATCTTTTAGGAGGTAGAATGTAATTTCCAATCCTCTGCCCCATTTCTCATTTATGTGTTAAATTGTAGCATGAGCAGTTACTTATCCAATTTTAATTCCTGAAATGCCTTTGTTTAAAGGCTGTTCCATTGTCTGGTGGGTTGTTCTAGCTGAAGTAATTAGATCCATGCTGCCATTTGGTAAAAGCCATTTGTTGTAGGAGGCCTGGCTTGTGGAAATTCATCCAATCATTTTATGTCATGGTATTCTTGGGAGTAAAGCGATTTTTAAAATTATGACAGGTGCACTGGCAAGAGACTCTTAGGGGCTACGTTGCAGGAATTTTAACAACACACAGAGTACTTATTGTATCAGCGGCATTTGAGATCCTGGCAGGCACTTCTTCAAATTTTGACAAGGGGCTTCCTTCAATATCCTTGAAATTTATTCCTCTGAAAATCTAGAATCTGTACATTGATACAACTTTAGCTTTTTGTGCAGTTAAGATTTATTCTTTTTTTAAAGGTAAGAAAAACTTAACCTATGGCCACTTTAGATCACTGTTATGGGTAGGACCAGCCCTTCTGTTTTCTACTTCCACCACAATCAACGTGCTTGGCTGGGATGGAAAAGCAAGGACTATTCTCTCAATTAGTTTGCCTAACGCTGGTAAATTGTCTTGGGAACAGGAATTCACAATTTGTTCTATTTTTCTTTTTTTTTTTGGCCAGTGTACTTTATTATTTGCATTTGTTCTGCTTTTCATTTGTTGGCTAGTGTACTTTATTATTGCATTGCCTTTCTGATCTTTTTAAATGATTTTATATTTTGCAGTCTTGGTTGGTGCATTGAATGATCGATTGTTACTCACTAGCCCCGCAGAAATAAATCCCAGACAGAAAAAGGCGATTGAGATTAAAAGCTGTCTTGTTGGGCTTCTTGAACCACTTCTCATTGGATTTGCTACAATGCAGCAAAGTTTTGAGCAGAAGCTGGATCTACCAGAAATACTATACCAAATAACATCCAGGTTTCTTTCATTTCTTCTCTAGAAAGTTTCAGTTAAAGCCTATTGACATGCTGATAGTAGATCTGATGAAAGGTATATGAGGAGAGGGATGGCTGACATGAGAACAACAGGACAGGTGGTTGATGTGGAGAGCATCAAGGGAAGGAGTTAGTTAGAAGGCTGTTATAAGATAATAAAAATAGACTGAAAAGGTGAAGGGATATAAGGAAGTTCTAGGGTGGATTAAGGAGGGTATCTGGCTTTTGGAAGCCTCCAATGGAGCCAGAGTAATGTTGAATCAATGGCAAGAATAAGGAAAAAGGAGAGGGAGAGAGAGAGAGAGGAGGAGGAGGGAGATGAAGAAGAAAGGACAAAAAGAGAGGAGAGACTGGAGAGGATATGAAATGTTATTAATTCAGTACGAGTCTTGACGTAACCCTAACTAGTAAGGACTTTAAACTTTGGTAAATTAATCTAATAATAAAAAGATAATTCACAAAAGGATAGAAAAGCCTAAAGAAATGAAATGATAATCAATATATCTACATATAATATAAAATTTGCAGGAAACCATATTCATAAGCCATGAATACTGTAACTTACTGTAATCCTCATGTGAACATAGGGCCGGCATTAGAGTTAAATTCAAATCAATAATCAAAATTAATTAATAATATAATAAAAAATTTATCGGAAACTGCGCTACTTATAAGTCATGAACAGTGTAATTTACCTCAACCTCATGCGAACACTGCCCACAATCTAGTTACATTCAAAATAAAACTAATTAAATAAGTTCTAATTCTTATTTTTATCCTCAGTTCCTAATCTGCACATAATAATGCCTCCTCAAATGATCTCTTCCCAATCTCTTTTATAGAGCTTGTCCTGTCCTAAATAGCTCCCTCACCATTTCCCATACCTCTTTTTGGGTTCCTTTCCCAAGCCACTACTAGCCAGTTCATGTTGCCCTTGCCCTTGCATCTGATATCCCTCAGCAGCCCTATCACTTTATTTTAGAGCCTTCTAATTGAGAATCTATCACATGCTTTTATTCATTCATTCATTTATTGAAGCTTGTAATGACTGAGGTTATAAATTCTTATTTCAATGAAGGTTTGATAGCTTGCGCATAACACCAAGGTCTCTTGACATTCTTTCTAGAGGTTCTCCTGTTTGTGGAGACCTAGCTGTGTCATTATCCCAGTCAGGTCCACAGTTCACTCAGGTGAGTAATTGAATTCTTTGTCTAACTTATTGGTTATGGCCTATCTGTGCTTCTAAGCATGTTTGATTTTTATCCAGGTTTTGCGTGGTGTCTATGCCGTGAAAGCTCTTCGTTTTTCCACTGCTTTATCAGTTTTGAAAGATGAATTTCTGCGTTCCAGAGATTATCCAAGATGCCCTCCTACATCTCATTTGTTTCACCGGTTCAGGCAGTTGGGTTATGCCTGTATCAGGTTAGCAGACCATGAAGTTTTATTCTGCTTAGGATGCTGTCCTTAGAGTAGCTATTCAACTGCTGTGCTTGTGTGTCCCATTGTTTCTCAACTTAATTGCCGTTGCATCTCATCAATTTACCATGCTTTCATGCTTCTGGTCTATTCTTGTGAAAAGTAAGCAAGAACATCAAATATTAAGGCACATGCTTATTTTGGCTCTCATGCATTAGTCAGTTATTTACTGATCAGGTGTGCCTCCTATTTATTGGTTTATACAGAACGATCCTATTCTCTGCAAGTATCGGTGGTTCAATTATATTGCTGCTCTATAGCACCATGTAAAGAATGACATGCATGTTTCTGTTAACTATTGAAACTCATAATACTGATGAGCTGATGTTTGGATTGTACTGTAGTTATTTGAATAACTTAATCAGCTATAAAATTACATTGTCCACCTTTGTAATGTAAGGTTACTTGCAGGTTTGGTCAATTTGACAGTGCAAAAGAAACATTCGAAGTTATAGCAGACTATGAAAGCATGCTTGATCTGTTTATCTGCCACCTTAATCCCAGTGCAATGCGACGTCTTGCTCAGAAGTTGGAAGAAGAAGGTCTTGACTCAGAATTGAGGCGATATTGTGAAAGAATTCTACGAGTTCGATCTTCTGGATGGACACAAGGCATATTTGCCAACTTTGCTGCAGAGAGTATGGTTCCTAAAGGACCTGAGTGGGGTGGTGGAAACTGGGAGATCAAAACCCCTACAAATGCAAAAGATATCCCTCAGTGGGAGCTTGCTGCAGAGGTGACACCATATATGAAAACTGATGATGGTACCATTCCATCCATTATTGTGGATCATATTGGTGTGTATTTAGGATCAATTAAAGGAAGAGGTAACCTTGTAGAGGTGAGAGAAGATAGCTTAGCTAAGGTTTTCCCTCCATCAGGCAGTGACAATAAGCCAAATGGTCCTGAGGTGACTTCGGTTAAACCCATACCTAATCAATCAAAGGGACTTCTTGATGGTAGTTCCAAAGGTAATTTATTGATGGGTCTGGAAAACCTTAAGCCTGTGAATTCCTCATCTGATGAGCAAGCTAGAGCAGAAGAAGAATTCAAGAAATCTATGTATGGAGCTTCTGCTGATGGGAGCAGTAGTGATGAGGAAGGAGTATCAAAAACAAAGAAAATACAGATTAGAATACGAGACAAGCCTATCGCCTCTTCAACTGTGGATGTAAACAAGATCAAAGAAGCCACAAAACAGTTAGGCTTAGCTCCACCTACAAGGACCAAGTCTTTATCTGGTGGTTCCCAGGACCTTGGCCAGATTTTGACCTTACCACCAGTAACTAGTGGTATGGCTGCTCCTACTGTTTCAACCCCAGGTGACCTGTTTGGTACAGATGCTTTAACACGGCCAGAAACAATCTCACAGCCAAGTCCTGTAGCTGTAGGCGGTGGAATTAAAGCTGGGCCTATTCCAGAGGATTTTTTTCAGAATACAATTCCATCCTTGCAGGTTGCTGCATCGTTGCCTCCTGCTGGGACATATCTCTCCAAATTTACTCCTGGAGTTGAAAGCAGCAAGACTACTTCAGCACAGGTTATTGCTTCTGAAGCTAATGCTGGGCTTCAAGGTGGCGTCCCCCCTCAAGCTATTCAACAACCTGGTGTTCCCCTTGAGTCCATTGGGCTTCCTGATGGTGGAGTTCCACTACAATCTTCAGGCCAGGCTGCAGTCATGCCGGCTGTGCCACAACCAACATTCCAGGCTGCTCATGCACCAATTTCTACCCAACCTCTTGATCTTAGTATTCTTGGAGTACCAAATTCTGCTGATTCAGCAAAATCTCAACCTCATACTGATTCTCCTCCGTCTACTGTGCGTCCTGGGCAGGTGAATAAAAATATTTACATTTATAATTTGCCCGTGTGTAGAATGAGTGACCCCTAGCCATTCTTGTGTGCTTCTGTGGTTTGAGCTTTGTGATTTTCAAACAATTCTGTATTTTTTTCTGATTTTCTATGTGTGTTGGGGAAATCATGGGAAGGTACAAAAGGGGGATACTCTGTTGTTGGTGAGAAATCCTTCCTTGGGAGCCCCCCTCTCGCAGTCTTTAGTGGCTTTAACCCTAAAAATGATTCTCTAGCTAAAATGCTGGACATATTGTCATGGTTTTGGCAGATTGGGCAAGCTGCTGTAAGGTGGTCCTATAATTGAGAAATAGTTTTTTCTTCAGATAACACCACTGATAAGAAATCTGCTTTTCCTGGACCATATTTGTTTATTTCTTTGCATTCTTATGGTTTTTCTTTTGACAGGTTCCGCGTGGGGCTGCTGCTTCTTTATGTTTCAAGACTGGACTTGCTCACCTTGAGCTAAACCATCTTTCAGATGCATTGTCTTGCTTTGATGAAGCTTTTCTTGCATTAGCTAAGGAGCAATCCCGTGGAAATGATATTAAAGCTCAAGCAACAATCTGTGCCCAATATAAGATAGCAGTCACACTTCTTACGGTACTATCACATGCTCTAATGCTAAACACTGCTTGAATTGATTCTGTTAGCAAAAGAACTTGTAGAAAATGAAATTGAAGCATGTATGATCAGAGAAACTGCAGTTAGTGTTCTGAGTTCTCATACAGCCAATGTCCTAATCCCACACTAGTAATTGATAGACGTTGTTTCTGCCACCCCAACACCCCCCCCAAAAAAAAAAAAACCAGAGATGGAAAAAGCTGATTAGAGGCTCTTCTGCTGTGTCTCAGTGAGTTGATCTGAAATTATAAGCTGAATAAGCATATGGATTTGACGAATGAATGATAATTTTCTCCTTGTTAATACGCGATGCTCTGATCTCATTTCAATTTGTGTGCCCCCTTATGGAATAATGCTGTTAAGTTTTCATCTGTTGAATCTGGATGAGTTGGGGTTTAAACCGGAGATAATGAGCATCATCTAAATTTAAATCAAATAAATTTTGCGCTCAACCATTTTTTGAGGATGCCTTGACCTTCTATATAAAAAGATATGCTACTTTTCTAGCGGAGGCAAGATATGTAAAAGTCATGCTCACGAACTTTAAATTTGGTTCACCTTTGAATTTAGTGATACATTGGAAGCCGTCATTTCGTTAATTGATTGGAAACTATTGTCACTGTTTTTGTCTGCAGGAAATTGGACGTCTGCAAAAAGTTCACGGTCCAAGTGCAATCAGCGCAAAAGATGAAATGGCAAGACTTTCACGTCATCTGGGTTCATTACCCCTTCTGGCCAAGCACCGAATAAATTGCATTCGAACTGCCATTAAACGAAACATGGAGGTGCAAAATTATGCTTATAGCAAGCAAATGCTAGAACTACTTCTGTCCAAAGCGCCTGCTAGCAAGCAGGAAGAGTTTAGAAGCCTGATCGACTTGTGTGTTCAGAGGGGTTTGACTAATAAGTCCATTGATCCATTGGAGGACCCCTCACAATTCTGTGCTGCCACATTAAGCCGGCTGTCAACCATTGGATATGATGTCTGTGATCTGTGTGGAGCCAAATTTTCAGCTGTCACTGCACCGGGATGCATTATCTGCGGAATGGGAGGCATCAAAAGATCAGATGCGCTCACCGGACCAGTTCCAGTTCCTTCTCCATTTGGCTGAGTCCCCACCATTGCTACTAATACTTGTTTCACATGTGCCGCCCCCAGTGAAACTGATGCTGTGAGACGCAACTTCTTGTAGAGAAAACGTACAATTGAATGGAAAACGGGGCTCTTGACAGATTATAGGTTTCCGTCATTGTGCATACTGATTTTGATGTGATTGTTTGCGATAATTGCTTGGCTTCCTTTTCTGTTTAATTTCTTCCCCGGCTTATGTAATTGTATTGCATGATATTTCCCCCCAATTTTGTAATATACTGACGATAATTTGTGAAGATAGGAAAACGATGTTGATATGCATAGGTGATATTGATGATTTATATGAAACAACAGAATGTGTTCTTGTGCCCTTGTCTAAAATTTTAATTTAACCGAAACGCTAGACTTTCATTGCTGCTGCTGCAGATTGTAACTAGCTGTATCAATCCCCTATAGAATGGAAGCACCACAGAATTTATAATGAAAACAGAAGCCGACGAGAAACAAGGAACTTGGCACCTATTGTTTGTTAACCATCATCCTGAGAGTGTTTTAAATTTATCGATCGCTTAATTTTGAGCGCATTTAGAAAGTTCACTATCGTGAGTTGGTGACTTCAATTTTTTCAATTTTGTTCAAATTTAAATGTCTCTTCGAATTATTAAATAAAATTACGTGATTTATATCCCATTGCTAGTTCGATTGTCCCAATCACCCTCCCCAAGTTGAGTCTCACATTGGGAAGTTTTACAAGTGTAGTATATTTTATAAGTCAAGGGGCTCTCTTTTCTAATAGATTAGTCTTTTGGAATTGGCTCTCCCTTTGGGCTTGTGATCATTACATTGGCTCTCTTATTGAGAGTCCGATATTTACGGAAAGGGCTCTCCATGGAGGGTTCTAACCGGCAAGAGGCTAAGGGCTTTTAATGGGGTGGCTATGTTATGAGTCTCATATCGGGAAACCTCACAAGTATAGTATGGTTTATAAGTTAAGAGGCTCTCCCTCCTAATAGGTTGGTTTTTTGATATGAGATCTCCCTTTATGCTTGTGATCATTACAAAAAAACCCTACTAGCCCACAATAGCAATGGTAAAGCATATTGCTATGATCGTTAAGTAATTTTATTCTGAAATAATTTCATGTGAATGAGAGTTATACTTCAAATTTTTGAAGATAAACACGTCAAAGAGTGGGGACAGAGAGCCAAATTTGAGTTTAAAACATATTCCTACACTGCAAATATAAAATGTTCGCGATGGTTCTATAAGAGATATAAATTTAATAAGCATTTTCAATCATCACTAAAAATTGTCAATGAAATGATATAGCGACTAGTATTTTGAAGTAAGGGCTAATAATTAAAATGATGAATAGATGCGTTCCAATAAAGTGATTTATGCGTGATGAAGGAAGAGACTGGAGTGAATGAATGATCAAATTGAGATGGTCCAAAAGGTATATATGTGAAAGCAAATCCCCTGGCATCAGGAACATGAATGTTTAGCCACATTTGGCTCTTCATGATATATGACAATGTTAGGTGAGATGCTCTTCTATTAACTTAATTTAGCTTCATATCATTGATTCATATTTGTTCATTAACTTGCACTACCCTATGCTCCCCTTACTGTTGCCACACGTTACGTCTACAAACAGAAAAAATTCATTCTTTACTTTATCTTATGGGGAATAAATGTTATATACAGTAATATTCATTACATTTGTATTATTATTACTGGATAGAAACAGTTGAGCGACATTTTTTTTTTTTGAATAAGGCAAGAGTAACCTTTTGGATTGTGTTATAATGACATTACAAACACAAAAAGGAGTGATACAATATCAACCAATCTTAGTCTAAATCGGCTAACATTTGATCCGAACAACAAGCTAATAGAAATTATAATAAACTCAGCTCAGTGTTCGTCTCCTGTGACATCTTGGCCAAAAAATCTGTACATTTCAGTGCTTCTTTATTTGAATGAATTATTTCTATATCCTACCCAGAGAGATCAACGATCTAATTTCATTCAATCTCTTGAGCCAATGGGTAATGTGGCTCGTATTTTGATGTCAATACCTAAATAGCCTCTGTGGAATCTAAGTGCAGCTTAATGTTTGTGGACCCAAGCTGCCTACAAACCGGCATACCTGCTTTGATTGTTTGTAATTCTGCTGCAATAGAACAAAAGCCAATCCTTTATTAGAATCCTCTCATCTACACCCCAGTGCTATCTCGAAGAATGCCAATACAAGCTGCAACTTTATAGTTGTTAACTGATTCATCTACATCTACCCTTACACAGCCAAAAGGTGAAACACTTCACTTGACATCCACTCTGTCAAGAACCTGGTAGAAGTTGAGCAACATTTTGTATCTAGATTTTATCCTGTGTGTTTTCCCCCCTTTAGTGTGTGTTCGGATAACAATGGAAAAGTGCTTTTTTTGCTAAAACCTTGGTTTTGTCATAAAGTCAGCCGAACACCCCATCAAATGCTATAATCCCTTTTTCATTCAAAGCCTTGGTTTTGGGGCCAAAACCAAGGTTTTGACATAATCTTTTTTTTTTCCTCTTTTTCCATGCGTGGGACCCACACCACTCTCTCTCCCATCCCTTTTTGTTTTTTTAATTTCGATGTTCTCTCCGTCCTCTCTTGTCAGTTTTGTTTTTAATTTTAAAATTTTAATACCCCCTCTTATTAATATAAGATTTATTTATCTAATTTAATTATATTAGAAAAATTAGTTAAGTTAATTAACATTACATATAGACAAATTTATTTCATTTTTGGTATTAATTATGAAATTTAATGTTAAATAATGGGTTAAGATGCATCCTTTTTAATGCCGTCAGGGTTTTCTTCTCTTATAATTTAACTTCGTTAAATGAAATTTAACGGTTTTGTTAAATCTGGACCTTAACCCTTAAATAATATGTAAAATATAATCTTATCTTTATATGTAATTATCACAAAAGTTAATGTCCTATTTAGTAATTTGACCATGAAAAATGCTATTCTGATCACAATATCCAAACACTATCATTACCTCAAAATCACTTTTTTCCCATAATCTATTCTCCAGAAACTATTCTCCAAAAACTAATAAGAAAACACCCTTAATCTAATAGTAATTTGGAAGGCAAAGCATTGGGTTATATTGTGGTTACATGTGAAACAATGGGAATTGGCTTCAGTCCGCTGCGCCCTTCGTCCGCTGCTCGTGCTTTTCTTTAAAACTACACCGTTTTGGTGTAGTTTTAGGTGATGGGGCTGAATTTTTTTTTAAAAAAAATAGCTTTTAGTATTTTGAAGTATTTTTTTAGAAGTATCTAGTATCTTAAAGTATTTTTAAGTAACATACAGTATCCTAAAATAATTTTTAATACTTTTAACCCCCTAAACTATTTTTTCGGTTGTACCCAGTGTGTTAGCATCCTGAGTGCAATTTCATCCTTAATAAATTTTTTCAGCTACAAAAATTAATTAAAATTATTAGTTGCTACTAAAAAAATATTTTAGAGTGGGTGAAAATCAATAAATCAGTAGCTGAAAATATTTTAAAGTTATTTTTGAAGCTGAAAAAATTTATTAAGGATAAAAATGCACTCAGTCTGCTAATACACTGGGTACAACCGAAAAAATAGTTTAGGGGGTTAAAAGTATTAAAAATTATTTTAGGATACTGTATGTTACTTAAAAATATTTTAAGATACTAGATACTTCTAAAAAAATACTTCAAAATACTAAAAAATATTTTAAAAAAAAAAAAATTAGCCCCATCACCTAAAACTACACCAAAACGGTGTAGTTTTAAAGAAAAGCACGAGCAGCGGACGAAGGGCGCAGCAGACTGAAGCCAATTCCGAAACAATGGGTTCATGAGACGATAAGATTGAAGGACAAAGGCACATGGCGAGGACACGGGTGAGCCCTCAATCGAGGATGTGTTCTAATTTTATTCGTGACGAAGCACCCAATAAGTCCGTTCATACACTGATCATTGCCTACAATTTTTGTTTATTTAGATGTTCCCTAAGATCTAGGGCATGCTGGCTAACTAGTTGTAGGACCAACAATGAAACGAGTATATAACTAAAAGGAACGAGACATATATAAAGCCCTCCTTTTTTTTTCAAAAAATAAATAAATAAATAAACTAATGGAGATAACTGATGATGTATTTAGACGCCGTAGTATTATTTGTTTCCACTGATTCTCTTCATTATTTCAATCATTTTCCCACCTCTTTCAAAACTATGAATATACGCATGGTCTCTATAAATGCATTTAATTTGGGAAAATTGTGGCAAATACGCTAAATACTCGTATGGTTAGAATTAGAGAGTGAGGCTTAGAACAACGGGAAGAATAAGGTTATTATCATATAATCTAGAGATTATAGGTTTAAATTCTTAAAACAGTTTATCTACTTGTGGGGATAAAATCATGTGCATATATCCCTTTTCAAACCCCACTTGATAGGAGACTTGTATATTGGGAGCCGCATATTTACTCATGTTGTTTGAAATGGTATTACTTTTTAAATCCTTGAGGTCTTGTATACCTCTAGCTAACATGCTTAGCAATTCATAGTCGCAAACATCCAAAAAATAGAGCCACAGCTAGAGAAGAAGGTCTCTATTGATCTTTCTCCATTTCCTCTCTATTTAATGTATCTACCATTAGATTAAGTTTTAATGGTTGAGATTTATTTTATTTATCATGATAGATTTTTATCACATTTAATGTTATAATAATATTTTCATATATTATCAAATCTCAACCATTAAAACTTGATCAAGATACACTAAATGGAGAGAAATTAAAAAAAAAAAACAATAGAGACATTCATTTCCCACAACTACGGCAAGTACAATTTTTTTTAAATAAACAACATAGATTTCGAATCGTAAATAGTAAGGAAAAAAAAAGGGTGCAACTTATTCATTTTGTTTTTATTGTATATATATACGCATTGATTTTGGAAAGTGTGCAAGAAATTCGTTAAGATCTGGGTTAAAGACATAAAGTGTGCATTATTTGGGAAATAAGTTCTTATTACGCAAGCCGAGAAAAAACTCATCTCACATACTTACCTCGTATACCGTGAATCACGAATTATAAGTACTTATTACCTAAAAATAAACTATTCCAAACGAGCACAAAGTCGCATTCTTAAGTCGTGATTACGAGCAAATTCGTTCCTTCCCCACCTCACATGGCGACTTCAACTTTTTTTTTAAGAAAATCAAAAAATATACTATATATCAAGGTTCATGAACCCAGGCCGGCCACTAAACTGGTCGAGGTACTGAATTAAGGATCAATGGTTCAGATCGGGGCAAAACCAGAGTTAAACCAGGGCCAAATTGATAAAAAATTGAATATTTTAGACTTATTAATATGAAATTCTAAAAAAAAATCTAATTTTTTTTTTAACAGTGACCCGAACCTGACTGATTTATAGGCCGGTTCGTCGGTTTCCGAATTAGACCAGTCAGCCTGGTCCAGGTTCATAAACGTGGCAATATATGAATTAAAGCACATATTTGGTGTTAATAAAAAAAATGAAAAAGCCTAGGAAGCACTTTGGCATAGAGTAGTTTATAATTAAGTCAAACTAAAGTCCAAATGGTCCCGTTCATCAGATTTGTAGTACTACAGTGGAATGTGCTTAAAAGTTGATATTTCAAGGTATGGCAGATCAGAAAAGAACGCTTAATTAAGGTATAACATTTAACAACCCGCATACAAAAGTTTTATAATTAAATTGAGTGGGCAGCTAAACTAGTTTAAATGCTACGTTTGTGATAGTTTATTTTTAGGCAATGAGTGCTTATAAATCATGATTCACGGTATAAGAGGTAAATACGTGAGAGAAATTTTATCTCGACTTACGTAATAAGTGCTTATTTCCCAAAAATAAACTATTCCAAACACTCACTAATATATATATATATATATATCAAAAGCCATACATAACGCGGACTACAACTGGTGGATTCATTGTTTAGAGAACCGGACTGGACCAGACCGGGCGGTCGGATAGTCGGCCGGTCATTGAAGCGAGCTAGATTTATGCGTTGAGCCGTTTTGGACAGTCGTTTAACCGGTTTTGAGCCGTCAACTGTTATTGAGCCGGAAATCGGACCGGTTTTTCAAAAACCGTCCGGTCCGATAGAAAAGCAGGGAATTTTTTTTCCTGCAATTTTTTTTATATTTGATGCTGAAAAAAAATTAAAAAAATGGCATATAAATTTTAGACATGTTATTTTATTTATATTATATGTTACTATTTTTTTTGCCAAGTATATTATATGTTACTAATTTTAATAATTGGTTTGTTGCAAACTATTTTATAAAAATGCTTTTGAAGAAAAAGGCAATGAGGTTTATCATCAAGCTAAGAATGAAATTAGAAGCACTAAGATTGAATTGAAGGTCTTAATTTTAGGTCATTTCCTCAAGATGTTGATGGCATTTACCACTCTAATAGTATTTATAAGTTCATTTTAACTAAATTTAACATATCAAAGAGAGGTAGTTAACTCAATGATTATGGAGTAAATTTATGACTATGCCTTCATTTATGAATTGGTACTTTTCAACTCTTTCTTCTCTATCTATCTTTAAATTATTTCTTCATTTGTACAATAAATAAGGGTAAAATTATCACAATCTCATTTATTACACTGAAATTAGACTAATAAATAGGACCAAAGTGGTATGGTCTAAATGTCTTTCAAGAAACTCATGCTTAGATCAATCAAGAGCCACCAATATTTGACAAGTTATGAAATCATTATTGTTAGTACATTTTGTTAGGTTGTGATTGATTTGATAGTCTTCCTTAAATGGTATTTTGTGACTTTATTAACTTCATATGAAATTGGGTTGAAGATTAATTATAATATATAAAATATATTATTTTTAAATTTAATTATTACATCATCGGTCTGACCGAACGGCTCGACCGTTCCAACCAGTTGAACCATGACCCATTGACCTTTTTTGCTCGACTTCCAATCCGGCTTTTAAAACATTAGGTGGATTATAAAAATATAGAGAGAGCACCAAGTCGAGGTCCACATAACCAAAAAAAAAAAAAAAAAGGAAAGGAAAGGGTTTGTGTTTTGCAAGGCATTGAAAATCGGATTGAATATTGAACCGGTAGAGGTATTGAGTCAAGGATAAGTGGTTCAGATCGAGGTCAATTTGGGAATACTGGGGTCAATTATATATATATATATATATATATATATATATAATTTAAATGTTCATGTATACTATTCAAAAAACAACATAAGAGTTTTTTTTCCAACCAATAGTTCAATATAACCTCCTGAACCTAATAACCACAAAAGTATTACTCCCTCCAGTCCTAATTATAGGACAACATTTGAGAGTTGATCTTGGTCCTAATTATAGGACAAAATTCTAATTTTTGTTAATTTCTTCCTAAAATACCCTATATTGATACTTTCTCAATAATAATTAAACACAACAATAATTTAATAAGAGTAGATCGGAAGTTATTGAGGGAGATTGACAACGCCGGATTGTGTGAGAGCTTAGAGAAGTCTTATGTGAGGCAGGGGAGGTACAAGGAAAAACAGAAAATCAATGTAATTGGATGCCATTTTAAATTTTAAATAAGGGTATTTTAAGAAAATAAATATGATTAACTAATTTAACCACTATCATTAATTTCTCCAAAGTTAGGTAAATATGTCCTATAATTAGGATCAGAGGGAGTATTAAGTACATAAGGATTTTTCTCTAATTAATGCAAAACAACAAAAGTATTCCACAATTCTTTTAAAACTCCTTGCAAATCAAAAAAAAATCAAAGAAATAATTTTTAAAAAAGCAAAAATGATGTCGTTTGGGGTATAAAAAAGTAAAAAAAGAAAAAAAAGAAAGAGGCAAACCGTGACCAGCTGGGTCACTCTGGTTTACCCTAGGCTGCATCGAGTCAGACCAGATTGACCAGTTCGCTACAATACGATTCACTGACTTCCAACCAAACCGGACCGACGTCCAATTTACTGATTTCTGGTCTGAACCATTCGATCTAGTTTTATATACATTGGTGCTTTGGGAAACCCTAGCGGGTAGTAGGTTACGGTGTGGGACAGAAATTTTCCTTAAAAATGAGTGATGGTTATATGTGTTGGTACTCTGTTTAAAAGGAGGAACACAATGTGGGGTCGGATTCTACAGGTGTCTGGTTTCAGTTTAAACTAACATAACCGCCATTAGGTGTTCATATGCAGAGCCAGGAAAGGTACCCACTATCCCCGCCCCACTTTTTTCTTCACATTTTGGCCTCTCAAGTCTCAATCTTTAACTTCAAGTGGTTTCATCAACGAATTTGCCCCTCTATCCTTTACCACCGCCCCTGCTTCATTAATTTGTTCCCAACCATCCTTAATATGTACTTTGAATCCTCCTAAATCAATTGACTTTTATGACAACAAATTGAGTTCCTGTTTGTCTCGATGATCGCATCTATATATTATGGATCATAACCTCATTGGTAGTTGAGTATAATATTGGAAAAAAGGAATATAAAACCCCGTGTTGACGTGTCTAAAAAAGCAGTTGTAGTATAATTGCGTAGCAATATATGAATGGAGCAGTAAATATCTAGGCAAATTATATATATTCGAATCTGAGCTTGCTGGTGTATATGAGGGGGCCAAAGATTTCACGCATCAAGTGGTGATGTGAACCAAGATTCTTAGGAATTACGGCGCAGCGTTTATATTTAAAAAAAAACAAACAAACAAAAGTGAAAGCGCGTTTCCCACATATATATACACATAATTATTGTTGATTTTGATAGTCTATGATCGGAAATGGATCCTCTTGACTCCGGAGTAGTTGAGTTTTGTAAGCATGGAGTTCCCAAGTTATGATGTCTATATTACATGGATTCAAATAAAAGGAAAAGAAAAATCATCATCCACACATACAACTTCGACAACTTCGGAGAGATGTTCTGAATGTCTAATGTAACTTTTAATGCATTCTCTTTATCGTTTTACAGTTGTGACATAATGAGTGACCTCCGGCTCTGTAACTTTTTGCTATTTGTGAAAAGATATATACAGAGACGAACCAAAAGTAGGATCTCATTCCATGTAATAAATAGGAATGCATATGAGAATCATACTGTATGAGCATTAAAAGAGATGCTCAAGATAGAGATACATCTAACAGACGTCGTTTCTACATTTTCTTGTTCCTTTTTCTTCCCAACAAAGGTGTGAACAATAAAATCTCACTTGCGCTCTGTATCAAGCTACTCCATCTGATCTAAAGATGACGACTAATTAAGCAGGTGTTTAAACATCTTTAATTTCCTCCTAAAAGGCTGGAACCAACAACTACTAAGCTACTAGGTAGTTAGTTTAGGGAACATACATAAAACGGACGCTGCACGTATAATATATATATATATATATACGTGCGTGTTGGATCGTATGGCTTAGGTAGACCTAAACACAGCTAGATTAATTGTTGATGGAATGACCCACGCCTGGGCTGTGTCCCGGAGACGTGGGCCTAAAATCATCCCCCTCGTGCTCAACCCGTCGTCTTGTGGCTCTGTTCTTCCCGTGCACACCAGAGGCAGTGCTTCCAGCAAGGTGAGCTTTATTATTGACTGTGTGTTGACCATGATGTTTATGGCATTCTCTGCACAACCCAGACCTGATATGCCTCCCATCCACATGGACAACTCGTGACTGTAACATCAAAATCACAGCAATGATTATAACACAGAAAATCCTAGTTCTGTAGTTTGCCATGGGGATAGAATATAATGGAGAAAAGCAGAGAAGCCGGGTGGTAAATAAGTAAGTAATAAGCTAACAGGAGAGATATTGAACGATGGATGGAGATACTGTGAAGACATTTGTTCATGTGTTGGAGGTATTTATAGATGAATGTGTGTGTGTTAATAATAATAAGCTTTTTTTCTTTTTTTAAGGTATATAGATGGAGGGGGGACCGAGCATGTGATGCCCTTTAGGTTACAACTCCTCGTTCCTGGGAATGATTCCTCTGAATAGTGTACGGTCATTAAACTGAATTAGCAGAACACAGAAATTAAAGGAACTATATGTATAGTGGATGGCTTGCGTGCATTCCCTCTTCGAAAGCCCCAACCTCTGGAGATAAACTAAAGCTCTGCCGCCAAGTTGTAATGTTCTTCTTGTCCCTCCTCTCCCATTACGCAACTACTAATTCCCTTGTTATTATATAACATGCCCATCATCTAAATTAATTAATACCACTTTTGTACTATTTTAACTTTAATTAATCTCCCTCATCGATGTATCATTTAATAATCAGTTTACACTCTGTTGAATCACCAACTTTTTGTACTTTCGTAATAAAATCATTATAATCGCTCGGTCAAGGATTTGAACAGGAATATGCTTTGGTCATGTTTACAGTATACTTTTGAGTTCTTATTTCTATATGCATGTTTGGGATTTCTTGGGGCACATGAATGACCCAGGGATGATCAAGTATCGTCTTACTTTTTATATATGTGTGTATGTTTGGGTTAAGAAAAAAGTGTTAGAAAGTGGATGTTTAAATAGCAAGAGTTGGTTTATTTTGGGCTTCAGATGAGAGTATATTCTGCCCCTTTCATATAACTAAGGGGCAGTGCCCATTTGGCATCCCACTAGCAATGTCCTTTAGTTGGCCGTTTAATTTTCTTGCGTGGTTTCGTCGGATGCTTCGTCGCTTACTCGAGAAGTCTCATTAACTTTTACTTTCTGGAACCGATGCCCGCATATAATATACATAATAGACACACACACACTCAGAAACATAAAACCAGAGTTATTTGTGGCACTGTCCTTTGTATTAAATTTTTAATGAAGTATGTATATTAGGTGGATCTTTCCATCAAAATGACTCAAGTCAATTTGATAGGATCTATCATTGGGTTATTTACCTTCATTCTAATGTTTATGTAATCAATATGAGACTATTTTTTATGTATTCCAATACTTTGTTGCCTATTGTTTATGGCAGTTAACTTATGAAACCGGGCCACGCACGCTGCCAGAGGCTCAATGTTACCTCTGGCTTAAAAACAGAGGCTCAATGTTACCTTTTGTTTACAAACAACCACACGTGACTTTTGCGCAACTCACTTCCATGCTCCTAAGGCAGAGCATGTCCACCTCTCCTGAAAAATTAAAATATAATACTCCCTCCGTTTCTTAATATAAGTTATATTTTGGGAGTTAATCTTAATCTTAGATATAAGACATAATTTTTATATTTGTCCATCTTTTTCTAATTTACCGTTATTGATTCTCCTTCGACAATAATCAAAGAGTAGAAGGAATAAGGGAATTAAGGAATATGACTATGGTATTTTAGAAAATACATGTCATGTTAATCAACTTAACTAACTTCCTTAATCCAATCAAATTAAGTAAATATATCTTCTATTAAAGACCAGAGAGAGTATTATTTTCTCCAAATTAATCTAACCAACTTACACTTACCAATGATGTACTCTCTCCAGTCCTTAATATAACACATGTTTACCTAATTTGATTAGATTAAGGAAGGTGGTTAACATAACATGTATTTTCTAAAACACCATAGTTATCTTCCTTAATTCCATCATTCCCTTTTCTCCTTGATTATTGTTGAGAGATCATCAATAGAAGTAAATTAGGAGAAGATTGTCAAATATAAAAACTATATCTTATATTTATAATCATGATCAACTCCCCAAAAAATATCATATATTAGGATCAGAGGAGTACTCATTTCGCTCATTAATATATATATATATATATATATATAAAGGTTAAATAACTAATTTATAGATATTAAAAATAATTAATTAAGTTAATTATTTATAATAAATATATATTATTTTTCTTAAACCCTTTATAATCAATAACTAGTCTTTTGATATATAAAACCTTCTTACTGTGTGCGATCAATTGAAAGATTTTGAGAGAAAAAAAATTATAAATTTAAGCGATAAAATTACTCAAGGTCTTATATATTTAAGAATAAAATAAGCTTCTAGTATGTATTTACTATTTAGTATAAGAGGCAAAAATAAATTAAGTGGGTGATTGGGAATTTTCTAAATCTAGGTTTACGCAACCCGAGATAAAATTCTTCTCACACATTTATCTCATAAACCATAAAAATTATTCTCAAAAACTAATCCAAACACATATTAAGTCTGATTGTTTGTATGTAGAGAGATGAAGGGGGAAGGCAAGTGAGGAAGCAAAGCAAGCATGTGCAATCGGGAATGTCGGTGGAGAATCTGGCCGACGGTTGGCTCCAGGTACTGGGGAACCCTCTCGTGGGCCTCCACACAAATGTATATGCCTCCTCATTGCTATTTCTAATTAATTTCCTAATTAAAAAAGGGCCCGCTTGTTGATATTTACGTCATAAAATATCCGTACTGTTGTTGGACCTCTTTTATTTGACAAATCAAAAGCGAGACCAAGTCCGTTCGGGAGTGGTGGGCGGCGGTGCTTAGCTAGGTTGTCCCCCAGGAGTCAATTTAGGGTGTTGGTTTGAGGTGAGGGGCAGAGAAATTATAATTTTGAATAAAAGAAATTTAAAATTTATCCTATCATTTTTTTAAATTTTGGGTTTTCGTTCAAAATTTATCTTCTTATTCCTTTTAAATTTTGGGTTCTCGCCCAAAATTTAAATACCTTCAACCTAAAAAAAGTAATTTAACCCCTCTCTCTTCCCCTCCTTCCCCTACCCTCCCCTCAAACCAAACACATCCTTAGGTGTGTTTGATTTGAGGGGAGGGTGGGTAAATTACCTTTTTGGGTTGAAGGAATTTAAATTTTGGGCGGGAATCCAAAATTTAAAAAGAATGAGAAAGTAAATTTTGGGCGGAAACCCAAAATTTTAAAAATGAGAGGGTAAATTTTGAGTTTCTTTTATCTAATATTGTAATTTTGCCCCCCTCCCCTCCCCTCAAACCAAACACACCCTAAGACACACACAACTTTATTCTTTTAATTCACATATGTAAATTTCATATATATATATATATAATTAAACTTGATGATACTCAAATTACCTATAAAATACATTGATTTTTTCATCATAATAATTATAGTCTTCATTTTATCACAAACACATTTCACACATAGTAAGTAGTATATGATTTTTGTCCTTTCACTACTACAAAATGGTTGAAAGGTGGTGCATATTTTGTAGCACTTCTTTTATGAAGTGTTACAACTGCCCCTTTTTTTTCTTTTTCTATTTAATTTTTTTTAAATTTTGGGGACCAGTTGTGGCGCCTGGTTCACCAGGCGCCACAGTTAGTGGAGCCAATTGTGGCGCCTGGTCCAGGTCTCTACCCACCCTGCCATCTGGTCCCCAAAATTTAAAAAAAATAAAATAGAAAAAGAAAAAAAAAGGCAGCTGTGGTACTTCTTTAAAGAAGTACAACAATTGGCTGGATGTGAATTTTCAACTCTCCTGCCAATCAGATTTCCCTCCTTTAACTTGATTTTTTATCTTTTCCCTCCCTTTTTCCTTTTTATTTCCTCTTCCTCAGCTTGCATTGAGTCATTGACGCCCCGCCCCTGTAAAAGATATCACTTTCTCTTGCACAACAAACACACACACTCATCTTCTTCATTAAATTCTCTTGACCCTTTTTCCATTTTTGTTTCATCCATCCCCACTCCTGTCCCTAGTTGTTTCCTTTTCTTCATACTCTCTATCTCTCTTCCTCTTTTGAACCCCACTTCACTTCACAGCTCACATTTGCTCATCCTTGTCACTCAAGATAGCGTCACCAACGTGGTCCCCCACTCCCTGCGCCGGTCAATTAATAGATTTGTAAGAAGAAGACTGTTTCATTCTAGCTTGCTTTGTTTAAATTTTTTTTAGTTAAGATAAACTGTCATATAACGTTTGCCTAATTTTTGTTTCTAATTTAATAGAAAAGAGTGAAAACCTAACTTGTTTTTGCTTTGTTTAAATTTTTTTTGCCGACAAACTTGCGTTTTTTAGTAATCTTTTAATTTACTTAATTAGTTGTTGATGTACTGTGTTCACATATCAAGTTCTTGTATTGTGATATTTTTTTATGTTAGCTTTGGAGAGTATTAATATAAAAACATTATTGTTGGAGAAATGACAATAAATATATTATTGTGTAAGAACATTATTGTTGGGGAACTTGAATTTTAAATATGAAAATTATATATATATATATATATATATATATATATATATATATATATATATATATATATATATATATATATATATAATAGGTTGAAATATAAAATAGAAAGATTGACAATTTGTGGAGATGATAAACATGCGCAAAAGCCACTCATTTTATATAAAGCTTCACAATCAAGAAGCATAAAAAAGGGCTACAGGAAAGAAAGAAAGATTAATAATAATAAAGGGACCCTCCTGTGGCGCTTGCTGACGTAAGCGTCAGCAAGCGCCACAGAGACCCCCCTTCTGTGGCACTTCCTCCAACAAGCGCCATAGGAGGGTATTTTTTAAAAAAAAAAATTTAAAATGTTATGGTGCTGCCAAACGCCACAGCTTTTTTTAGTGGCGTCCAGATATGTGATACTTCTCTAACGCCACAGCTAATATAATTATAAGCGCCACAATTTTACTTTTTTATAGTAGTGTTTAAACAAATGGTTGAATATTTGAACCGTTGTGTATACTATAAACCAGACATAACTGAAAGAATAGTACGTAATACTTCCAGTCACAAATATACGACTTAGCTTAGCTAGCTCATATATTTAAGATATATAACCACTAATATATAATTAAAAGAAAAAAGTGTCCAGGAGGGAGAGACCTCATGCAAACTATATTTGGTTTTTTTTATTTTGCGTCACGCACGGTCTGAAGATGTTATAAATTGGTTCGCATGGTGCAATTTGCTGTGGTGATACACACATATAGATATAGGTGCCGGTGGATATATTAAATATCGAATGAAAGTTGCAAATTAAGGATATATATATTATTATCAGACATGTATACTTGTACTACTATACGTACGTATATATAAAAGCAGCTGGACTCTTGCAGAGTGATTATACGTATATATAGTGCTCAGCGACCTCCGATTTTGTGTTGAAAAGCATGGCCAACACCAGGGCTGGGACCAGGCACTGTAGGTCTGAAATCATTCTGGTGTCCCTGAGTCCTCGCCGCCGTCACAAAAAACTCTGGACGGTGAACCGCCACCTTTGTCTCCATAGTCATACGTATATGAAGATGACCAACCCCGGGACTGTTTCCTGGCGCTGTGGGTCTATGAGCCTTAATCTGCAGCCTTCCGTGAGTTGAAACAACTTCATGGCAGGGAAGCAGTGCCAGAAAAACGACACCGTATTTGTTTATGCCCCAAAATTAGCCCATTATTGACCCTGCACAATGCGAGTGGTGATGGTCTATATACCAACTTCCTGCTGGGTCTGTGGGCATTTAGATACTTGTTTGGTTTCCTATTCCTGTTCACTTTTCCCACTGCGAATGGGTGCATGCACTTTTGAATGTCCACCGTTTATAGACAACTACTTTCAACTCAAGTTTAAAAACATTGCTGAGCACGTTATTTTTATTATGTAATCAAAAGTATTTCTAAAATACTCAAAATATATGCGTAAGAGAGATGAGGGAATGAGGGATTTACCCGAGGATTGTAACAACTTCTCTTAATTATCATATAATTAATCTCCAAACTAAATAAAATATTAAATATTATATAATACAACATATTAAAGGGCTCCGCCCACAATACAAATTCCAGTATACAGCGAAGTATTTAACATATGCAACGTATACCACAAAGATCCTTATGTTTGGCAATGTACATTATGCTCATATAACTAAACAAGACATACAATTGATGGTGACTTTGTTTAGTTGACGGTAATCAATGCACAACCGTAAGGTCCCATCTTTCTTTTTCACGAATAGAACAGGTGATCCCTTTGGCGATACACTCGGTCTGATAAACCCCTTTTTAAGTAGTTCTTTTAGTTGCTTCTTCAATTCTACTAATTCTATTGGAGCCATTCGATAGGGGGCCTTTAAGATAGGCTCTGTATTAGTCACCACGTCAATCAAAAATTCTACTTCTCGCTTAGGGGGTAATCCTAACATTTCCTTTGGAAAAACCTCAGGAAACTCATTCACTATTTCAATTCTATCGATCCCTTCCTCTATCTCAACTTGAACAGAGAAGAAAATCATATAGGCTTGATATCCCTCTTTGATACAACTTTCAACTTGAACAGTTGATAACAATAGAGGACCACTAGACACCTCTTTGGACACAGAATACACAAGAAAGAAATAGTTTTTGCTTTACACTCAAGTATGGCACCATTGGCTATAAGTCAATCCATGCCCACAATTACATCAAGTCCCTTAAGGGGCAAACAAATAAGATCAATCTTTGTCTTACGACTCTCAAACTCCAATGCAAGATTCAAACATGCATTAGAAGTTTTACAGAATATCCAGCAGGTGCTGATACATTTACATCAAAAGGTAACTCAGAAACATATAAGTTTAGTCTCTTGGCACAATCAAAAGCTATAAATGAGTGTGTGGCATCGGAGTCAAATAATACAAGAATATCATTATTTTGCAATTTAATTTTACCTCTAATAAGATTAGGTGAATTACTCGCCTCCTCTTAAGTCAAAGCAAAGACTCGTCCTGGCATAATAGGTCTAGAGACTTGAGGGTTCTGCTTGCCTTCTGGACAAAAGCGAGAGATATGTCCCACCTTATCGCAAGTGAAACAAGTTAAATTTCCTTCTGGACAAAACAAGAGGTGTGCCCCACCTTACCACAAGCATAGCAAGTCAAACAATTTCCTTGATGATACCTTCCACATTTCGAGCAAACTGGAGTCCTAGCAGTACTAGACACAGAGGTAGTAGAGCCTCTATAGGATGACTGACTCCCCCCACCTTGGCTCCTCTGAACTTGAGTCCTTGAACTTGGCCCACTCTGGAATGATCCCATCGGTTGCTTATTTTTCTTCTTTTTTGAGTATCCAAAGTTTCGAAAACCATAATTACTCCTCTTGTTAAAACCCCCAGTAGGACCAGTATAAGATGAAATTATGCCATATGGATCCCTCCTTGGCTCGAGCTCATAACTATAACCTCGTATCTCTGTATCCAAAAGACGGAGTCGTGTACACATATCCCCAAAAGAAGTAATTTGAAGAGGTATCAACTGTCTTTTAAACTCTAATCGAGCCTTCTGTAGCAGCCTATCTGCCATCCATTCTTCATTCTTTTGTGATTTACCATTAGCGATGTACTTGACAAGCTCAAGAAATTGTGTAATAAATGAGTCCATATTCAGGTCACCTTGTTGAAAATTATAGAACTCAGTCTCCTTGAGTGACTGTAAAGCTACAGGAAAGTAGTGCTGACTGAACATCACCTTGAACTCATTCCAGTTCGGAATGATCCCATCTATAGGCCTGACACTTTTCCACCACATCTTTGCATTATCTACCAATAACACCATTGCTATTATTACCTTTTGTTGTTCATCGCATTCAACTACAAAGAAGATAGTCTCTAATCGATCAATCCAGCCTTCGCTAAATTTTGGATTAAACTTGCCACCAAAGGTTTGGAGTGAAAATTTATGCACTTCTTTCCATACTTTAGTGATGGAAACTCCATCATACTCCTCTTGAGATTTGTTATCCCTTGTCTATATAGTAGTATTATGGCCACTACTAGAATGATGATCATTGTGAGCTCCAGTATCCCCAAACCCACTTTTATGAATAGAGTGCTCGTCTTCTTGATTTTTCCCTTTATTCAATTTCTCCTCATGCCTTTGCACCATTTGACCAAGCCCACGTACTGTGGTCAACAGCTCTCGTAAAATGTCATTAGTATCTTGTTGTCCTATAGGTTGACCATGATTAACTAAGTTTTCAACTGAGTATGTTCTACTCGTATCTCCTATTTCTCTCCTCCTACAAGGAGAAAAACTGATTGGTCAAATAAAAGGGAAAGCACATGAGTAACTAATGTATATTGCCGATACAACTCTATATAAGAATGAAAATACCAGAACCTTAAAACTCAAGGCTCTAATACCAAAAATGTAACAATCTCTCTTAATTATCATATCATTAATCTCCAAACCAAGTAAAGCATTAAATATTACATAATACAACATATTAAAAGGCTCTGCCCACAAAACAAATCCCAGTATGCCGCGAAGTATTCAACATATGCAACGTATACCACAAAGACCCTTATATTTGGCAATATACATTATGCTCATGTAACTAAACGAGGCATATAATTGATATCAAATCAAGTCTCGTTCACCTTCCCCTTGGTAGCATCAGCTGAACTCTCACCTAAAAAATTTTAAATATCGACAGGGTGAGTCACATGGACTCAATAATCACAATTCCATTTAACAAATATGCAGGGAATGATTATAAGATAATTAAGCGAGCAACATATATATATTCATATAATATAAGTTTAATCTTCCCAAAACATTATTATTTCGAGAAACAATTCAATATGCATAAAACTCCCTCAACCATCCTTATAACCTCCTTAACCGCTGACAAAACCCATGAGTTATAACATATAATAGGATTAATCTCTTTGATAAGGCTGCACCAAACTCTCCAATAATGAGGTGTAACCCGGTTAAAGGCTACAAAACTCATATCAGATTATGGATTCCCTTTTCATCAAAAATGGAAATGTGTTACCTGACCCTTGAGCTGACCCTTAACCCGACCAAAGGAAAGGGTGATACCAAGGGACCTAAAAATGCCAAAGCCATCCACTGCGCGCATGGTGGCGGCTATACCACGTGGTATAAAAAAATCAAACCTCTCTTCAATTACAACTCATCACATTCAACATCTCAACATCACAATCTTCAATATCAATAATTTATTCATATATTTTATATTTAATGCTATGCATCATCAATCATTCAAATAAATCATTCAGGCGCCCACTTAACTTAAAAGTTTACTAAAAATATGATTAATACTGTTATTGTACATTTTTCATATATAAATTACTACAACATATTTATAGCAATTAAAAAATACCAACATACGCTTATAATCATTTCAATAAACATACATGATAAATTGGAAAGTGATTACCTCAAGTTCTTGACACAACTAAACTTGAGAGAATTTAACTCCAACAAACCAAATTCAAATTCACTCTACAATAAATATATATATATATATATATATATACATGTTAATATAATTTATAATAATTTTTAACTAATACAAAATAACAAATAATAATCCCCATAATTGGCTCAATTCTCTTAAAAATAACAAAAATTTATCTATTCCTCAAATTCCTTTTAAATCAAAATTTATAAAATTTCTTAACTCTATTTCACTCAATAAAATATTTAATAACTATAATTCTCTAATTATAATATTAAATCATAATTTATAATTTCACATAATTCAAAATCTGCAAAACTAAACCGATTAAAATTTTAATAATACTTTCAATAACTCAAATAAATTATTTAATCCAAATTTAATCGGTAAAAAACGTTCCTAAAGTATAATTTATGATTTATTTAAGAATAAATTAATTATAAAATCATAAAAAAATTAGATGAAAAATCTAAACCGATTAAAATCAACTATTATTTATTCTTTACATATCTATAGTCATCTTTTGTAAAACCTTAAAATTCTCTGAAAATCTTAACCCAAAAATTCTCGCTAATCAGTATAATATTACCACCAATAGAAAGACAAAAATACTTAGAACAACTTTTATGAAGGTGGTTTGATAAGAAAAAGTAATTTTAAGTATTAAAATTATCATAAATTTAAAACCTAACTTGCTAAAACTGCGTTCACTCTCCGCTCCCCTGCTCGTGAAACTTGAATGAGAGAAGTGAAGGGGAAAGGGTATTAATAATACCCTCACCGTCACTTTAAGCGGGCCCCACATTTTTTTTTCTTTTTTTTTTGAAAAAGTTGCCGACATTAAAATATTACAAGGATAAGAAAATTAAGGAATATGATTAGGGTATTTTAAAAAATACATATCATATTAACTAATTTAACCAATTTACTTAATCCAATTAAATAAGGTAAATATATCTTATATTAAAGACCAGAGAAGTTTCTATTTATATTTTCTATTCTACATATGTGAGAGAGAGAGAGAGAGAGAGAGAGAGAGAGAGAGAGAGAGAGAGAGAGATGAGATTAAAGAGAAAGAGAGAGAAGAGCGAAATGAATGGATAGTCTGATGTATCCTGATAATAGCAGATGTACATTACTTACAATAGAGCTTGGTAATTACCAACAAGTGTCGGGTGCAGTGGTAAGGCAACTGATACTCCCTCAGGCGGACGAGAATTCGAACCTGGGAGAAGCACTTGTTGGGAGGGGGAACCTACCCTTGGTGCAAAGCACCTTAATTACATAGGTGTGCCTAAAAAATGTCTCCCGCTCCGGATTAATCGGTTGCCCCGAGTTACCTGGTCTAGTATTAGAAGACCAGGGACTCAGGAAAAGGTGCCGGATACCGGGGGGAGTCCGGGTTAGAGGGCCAAAAGCCCTGTCTGCCTGTTTTCACCAAAAAAAAAAAAAATAGAGCTTGGTACTTGCTAAGTCTAATGAGCCACAACAATATTAGTTACATGACTTACTGAAGTTAGGTAAATAACTTAATTAACTACACTATCAGATTAATTTGCGTGTGCATACTGAGTATACTTTCTTTCCCTTGTGTGTTGATAAGAATACCAACAAACCTTAAATAATTTATGATCAGTGCTATGAAAGAGACAAAGTGTTAACATTAGAAGCTGTTTTGCCTTCCACTCGTGTGCGTACGTGTCCTTTTTCTACAGCACACATTTGATATATAAAAGGATCTGATCATTCTATAGAAGAGTCACAAATACGCTGACAACACCCTAACACATACACACACATCAAATTAAAGTAGTTGAGATCAGAGTCGAGGCTTGAATGTTCCCATCCCATAAAATGTCCTTTCATGGTGCGTAGTGCTCCAGGATTTTATTTTTTTTTTGGGGGGAGTGCAAATATTTAAGAGACAATGCTTCGAGAAACAGGTACCAAGTGTTACTTGTGATAAGCCAATTACTATAATTAAGAATGGCTTGGTCGACTCTGCGCACCAAGAGAATTTATGGTCCCAGAAATTAAAGATTGGGATTGTATTATCCTATACCTTTTCCACTTAGGGATGTAATGTATAGTGAAGTGAATGGCTTATTTTCAATCTCATAATAGATTTTTTAATTTTGTCGACAAATTCAAGTGAACTAAATCTGTCTACACTTTAATTTCTAGCTAGCTAGTGTCTCCGATCCGTCAGGCAACGTCTTTTATTTTGTCAATCTGGAACGCTATGCATATAACTTGATAATTAATGAGTTGCGTGATTTCGGCCTCAAGCTTTCAGAGGATAATTAAACAAATATATTCTACTTTTTCTTAATTATATTTAACTTTTTAAATCTAATCAATCAAGGTGTGGTGGTGCGATTGCATTATTAATGATTAATGGCCTAGAACACAGCCATGCTATGGTTTGTCATGTCGTATATGATCTTTTTCTTAAGTGCTTAATTAATCTCATTATCTTGACTTTTAACTTTTTAAACATGCTGTGAGGTTTACAATTCAATAATCACGGTTAGTTGTAATTCTCCATTCGCCCCATTCAGCAGTTTGAAACTCTGAAGCCATTGCACTTAATTAACCCGACTCCTCACCCTCCACTCAAGTATATCGTTTCTATGAGTAATATTGGTAATCCACCTTATTGATGTGAAATATATAAACAGTTAAAAGCACTATAGAAGTGCATATATATGATTACAAAAAGAATGATTTCCATTAAAGGAGTGTTTGACCCAGTATTTTGATGCATAATGCCGTGTACTTAAGGTATATTCACCTTCCCATTTTTCAAAAATCGAACCAGCTAAAGTTTTGAGCCATTTATTATTAAGATTGTTCATAATGGATTCATACCGATTAAATCGAACCGAATCATACTAAACCGACATCAATCCTTCAAAATCGACTTGAAATAAGTCGTAGTTTGAACCGATTGGTTTAGTTCAGGTTTCAGTTCTTACCTATTGAACCAGGTTTGATTAGATATAGTTTTTTTTTTAAAAAAAAAAAAGAAGATATAAATAGCATTTAAAGCTATTTTAAAAGTCAAATGAGCCAATTTTTTTGTCTCTTAACCTTAAAGATCAATTAGCGCACAAAGTACCATATTAAGCCAGTAAAAATTGATTCATTAAATATGTGGTCCTTTTTAGTTTAAAATTTTAACATGTTATTTAAAATATTTATTTAAAAATTTTAAAAAGAAACATATATATTATTATACACTCCATCCGATCCTTAATATAAGACCCAATTGATTTTTTTGGAGAGAATAAAAAAGCTAAATAAATTAATTACTCATAACATATGTTGTATATCAATTTATAAGTTAGATAAATTAGTTTAGAGATAAATAATAGGGAGAAAACAGAAAAATACTATTTGAACTTCAAAATCCCACTGACAAGAAGAGTAATGAGATTGACAAGAATAGTAATGGGATTGACAACGTAAATCTTTGTCAAATGACTAATTTGGGATTTTAAAATTCAAGTGGTATTTTTCTGTCATTCTCCCTCAATAATAAATATAAATACTTTAAAATAATTTATTTAATTTTTTAATCTCACCTAAAAAGTCAACTAAACCTTATATTAAAGACGGAGAAAATAACAAAGATATGATAATTGCATGTACATCTTAAAGGTGTAAAGGATAAAATTAAAAGGAGAAAAATCACACTTTCTTTTAAATATTTCTTGAAAAATTATTTTAACATTACACAAACTAATCCAAATGAAACCAAACTGATAAAAAAAAAAACAAAACAAACCAAATCCTTTAAAAGTTGAATAGGTCTCAATTTTGTATGAACCAATTGGCCTGGTTTGGTTCGGTTTGATTATTTGAACATCCGCCCTTCACATTATTTTTTTAATTTTCACGGGTATAATCTGTGGGTGATGTGATACATTAATACTTTAATAGAATATCGCCCATGTTATTTTCAGATTTAAAGTATTTTGTACCGTTTGACCGTTACGTTTTATGGAGTTTGATGCTGTCTGGGCAATCGTTACATTTTTCCAGAGTTATAGCATGCATCAGTATTAAATCGTGAATTATAGCTCAACGAAAAATAACTGGGATATTCAAATCAAGGAAATGAAAAAAAGGGGAATACCTCAAAGTTTCAATCTTCTTTTCTTAGCTGATCAATCAATATATTTCCACCCTAAAAATAAAACCTTGATAGTGCTAAAGTGAACTAAAGAAATGACCAACTTCTACTCAAAAAAAAAAAAAAGAAATGACCAACACCCGTGGTGCCCCAGGACGACAAGAAACAAAGGTTACTTGCTCAATACAACTAATAGAAGTAGCATCAAATAAAAACAATTTTAAAGTCAAAGTCAAAAGCAAAATGGCCACAGCCTTGGACCCCAGTCCCTACCACAATTCTTGTCTCGGGTACTTGTTCAATCAACAAACAAGCCAAAAATAAGGGGAAACAAATCATCGATACAATCATTCTTAATTTCATGTAATATAATACATGGGATATGCATCTCGTTACTGCTTCACAAAGTAAATTAAAGTAAGTAGTTTTATGATCAAAATACAAATGCTGGTTATAGTAGAAAGGGTTTTGACCACTTAAGTACTAAGTCCTAAATTTTAGTTCATGTGGATGCATAAAACTCATCAGGGAGCGATATTCTCAATTGGATATGACAATGTTTGAATACACACACATATATTAGTTTTATGTCTGCATCAAGGACTATGGACCTAGATCTAAGGCTTTTTTTCCCAACAGATCTACGGGTATTTAATCCAAATTCATTTTTTTAAGTTTTTAAATGATAGCCACAATTTCTTAGGAAACAAAATTAAAGAGATAGCAGCTATAGAAAATTATCTTCGCGTTGGATATTGCATATATACATTCGATAAAAATATTTAAAACACCTACAAATAAAACAACATTGGATCTAAATCATTTAATTATAATTTAAATATAGTTTAGATGAGTGCCATCAAGATGAGTATGAAATTCACATCCGTGTTAGGCGATGCCACACAGTTGGCAAGTGGCCACTTTCTCAAGTGCTCCACTTAATTAGAACGTAGAAATGAAATACTCTCCGCAGTACAAATCAAATTTTACATGACCTAGCTCATGTGTTTGGTTAAAGCCTAAAGCTGAGCGTAGCATGTGGTTTTGTTTGTGTGGTTGATAGCTATGCTGTAATCAAGTAGCTAATGGTGTTGGCTTGGTTTCGCTGTGGATTTGTATCGGAAAAAGGGTATACGGACATGTTTTCATTTTCTATGATTAGCGTATATATAGTTGAGATTTTCTTTATAAACCCTACAATCATCGCATTGTAGATGAATTCTTTGTATGAAAATAATTAAATAAATTTTATTCCATGAAAATTGACTCAATTAATTTGTGGTCAGATCAATGTGTGTGATACTCCATATGGTCCTTAATATAAGGCATGTTAACTTAATTTAATTAGATTAATGAGGTTATTTAATATGACATGCATTTTTTAAAACATCATAATATAATCATTTTCCTTAATTCATACATCTCTTTCTTACTTGATTATTGTATATTGATAAAACATCAATATAAGTAATCTTAGAAAATATTGTTAAATATGAGAAATAGTTCTTATATTTAAGATCAACATCAACTCTCTGAATATGTTTTATATTAAGGGCAAAATGGATCTATCATTTAGTTTGAGTCAAAACGAGAGTTTTGGGACGTAAAGTTGATATCGAAATATGCAGACAAGTAAGGAAAATTTGAGTCACTTTCATGGAATCCCAACGGCCCCATAATATTTGAAAATAACGAGCAGCCCCTCGCACACCTTGACCAATTTCATCACAGTCATGATCATTCATGCTTCTAATAAATCACATCACGTAATTAACAAATGTGACAGATTATTCTCAGAGCATATGACATGACTGTATCTATACTTTTACATTTTAATCAATACAGTGATATCTATAGAAATTCTTACAAATCGTATTCTTCACAACCTATAAATAATGTGACATACTTTGAACTCCGCAAGTACTGCATTATTTAATCAAAATATATAATTAGAGCATTTTAATCAACATTATGTATGTATCATCCTTTCTTCTAGGGACTAACATTCTGATGATTAATTGGGGCAATGATAGTTTGCATGCCCCCTAGCTTAGCTTCTTCGTCGGATAATATCTCCTTTGTATGAATGCGTATTGATTTTTGAGATTTATAATAACTTTTGTTGTGGCACAGTTGGTAATAATACATGTTGCGGCTGGATAAACGCCATCCACAATAAAAATATGGAAAATAATTGTTTAGGCTTCAAATTAAAAAGAATATTTCATTCCGTGAGTCTCTCAACTTAATATTAAAAAGACATACAAATGTTCTCATAATAAATACACATTATGAGTGAATTTCAGTTGATACGAGAAGTTTCACATTGAATAAAGTTAGACTTGATGCATTATAAAACATCCATAAACTTGAGCCTCTAGGGCTTGTTGGTAGGAGGAGAGGTGAGGGGAGTGACAGTGAGAGGAGAGAATTTTTTTTGAGTTATTTTTTTAAAAAAAAAATGAGAAATGAGGTTAAATATTTTTAATTAAATTTACTTATCTTTTTATCTCACATCTCATTTTCATTAAAATTTTATAACTTCATTTCTTTAATTTTTTTTTAATTCAACTCATAAAAATTTTTACTCCCTTCTCCACCCCTTCCTCTAAAACCCTCATACCAAACATACCCTATGTTTTGAATTAAGATATAACGTCACTTACTCCTCACCGTCCATTTGTATTTTCCCGTTTTTGAACATTGTTTCCCATTCATAAAATCACAGTTGCTCATAGTTAATCCAAACAGCCACTAAGAACCTACTTGGTTGGTTAATTAATAAGTTATTGTCAAATGATAAAAGTCAAAATTAAAACAAAATTTGATATGATGGCCGATGGATGGTAACTAATTTGGACTGTAAATAGTGACTGAAACGGGGAAGAGGCTGTTCTGGGAGGTGTTCGTATAGCCACCCATCAAGTTCGGTAAAGCCGTTGAATCTGGGCTCCTTAATTAATTGACGCCAACCCACATGGCCCACACACCCAAAACACAAAAGCAAAGGACCCACATCAAACACACCGCATATTTCAGCAAGCACCTGCCTTCATATAAGATTAGATGGTGCTATTAATTCAACACATTTACATATCTCCTGATAATCAATTAATCCTAAAACCCACCAAGTCACGTAATCTACTAGTCTACCACAACACAGATGAACCATCACCTTCTTCTTATATCTATTATAAAAGATAAAATTAAAAACAACCAATAACAAAAAGGAACTGTCGGCAAATGATTTGTCTGCGGTGCCAATATATGTAATTTACTGTCTCCACATTACATCTTCAACTACCATTCCTTTCATTATTATTCCCCTCCTAGGATAGTCCCATCAGACTGGCCTTAGTTGTGAACCGAGTGTCCTACACCGGGGCTGTGACCAGGGTTCGTGGGTCTGAAATCAGAGACGTCATGGCCCTCAGCCGGCAGCGACGATGGTGGAGACCCGTCTGACAGGGTGGTCGCATTAGTAGTTGATTGCACTTTTCTGTGCACGACGTCGTTGACCTCACGGTTGACAAAGTTTTCGTTGCCTTCAGGCTTCAAATATCGTCCCTCAATGGTCGAAAATTCAAGGCACCAGGTCAGTGTAAGGATGACGACAAGGCACAGCAAGAGCTTATTGGTTTGGGCCATCAAGACGAGAGAGAAAGATTGGTTTTGGCAGGGGCGGTTTAAAACCAAACTCAAGTTAATGATCATCTGAGCAACACAGATATGGATCGGAGCTTGGAACTGAGTTGCTTGAACCCTCTTAGTAGGGAGGGGTTTTATAGAGCTCAAGGGGCAAGCATCATGCATGTGTGGGTGGGCCCTTGCCATACTTCCTGAGGAGTGGGAAATACATTGTTTATTATTGTGTATATTTGTATGGAAAAAAGTGCACAAGTGCGACTGCGCCTACCTAATAATACTCGAAAGAGCAGAGAACAAGTGACTGGGTTTAACTGATTTTATAACCATTGAAACTGTTCAATGTCGACTGCATTACGACTATCATAGGGGTCACAGATGGAAAAAAAAAAAGGTACTTTATACTAGCATTACATCGCCAACTTGGAGAGAGTAGCTTAGGTTTTTAGCCTTTTAGTATATAATTATTATAGGGTTAGGTGTAAATTTACTAATAAAATTTTGTTCAAGGAACGTCTGGCACAAATATCTTTTAGAATGAGTAAAAATACCAATGAATAATTAAAAAGAGGCATCCACCACAAAAACCGTTAAATCCGTACTAACTCCGTTAGGGGTTTTCTTCTCTTATAATTTAACGCCATTAGTATGGATTAACGGTTTTTATGGTAGATGCCCCTTTTTAATTGTTCATTGGTATTTTTGACCATTCTAAAAGATATTTGTGCCAGACGCTCCTCGGACAAAACTTCATTGATAAATTTGCACCTTAACCCATTATTATATACTAAAGTGGCAAATTGAAGACAGTCCGACTCTGTTTTTAGAAGTCTATATTTTGATGAGGGTGGTACGGTGGTTATGGGCGATTTGGTTTTCATATTATTTAAGCCTTATTTAAATCGCCACTAGTTTTGGTTCTTAATTACATGCCTGTTATTTCATTGGTTGTTAGTTGTAGTTCTTGGTCTGCCCTTGAACAAAAGAAGTAGCTTTCCAACTAGATGCAACTTACCGTTTTGTCGTTGGGGTCTGTCTTTTCCCTTCAGTTGGCCACTGATCGTCTCGACCAGCTTTCTACAATCGTCACATGCAAATAATAGTCAAGTGGCCTTCCACAGGTTTTAAAGGCAAGCAATTAAACAAAGGTCCCTTTTGTTGATTTTTGAGAAGATGCTCTATGATGCGAAGGTTTTTGTAAAAGAGTATATTCGTAAAGTTTCTAATTTGTTTAAAAACACAGAGCTGTTGTAAATGTATTAAAGTGAAAAGAGTATTTTTTCGATGAAGAAGAATTATGTTCAGAGTTCAGACAAGATTCTTCATTTTCAGTATTCATATTATAAAATGTAATTAAGAGAAGAAAAGAATACAAGGGCGTTGTATTGATTTGTGAATGATACAAGTGAAGTGACGGGCAGCCTTTATAGCAATTGAGTTAATTTATAACAATCTCAACTTATATTTTAACAACTCCATCGAAACAGAGAGCTAGCATATGCTTGTGTCTTGCTCAGCAGAGGGTATTTACCTTAATCAATGTTTCAGTAGGGAAGTACCTATTATCTTTGAAAACTGGGACGATGTATAGGGTTTGACTGTAGGGAAGTACCTTGCTGAGGTTGTACAACATGAACTCCCTGATTCAATGTGCAATTATAGGATATATTTAGAATCCTCTCCAACGAGTTTGGTTTATAACCCACGCCTAGGAATTCTATAGAATCTCTTTTTTGAACCGTTTACGTTCCTTGTATTTCGTTAACATAGTACAAGCTGACCCTCTTAATGACAGAAGTGACAAATCCATCATATTCTAGATGGCCTCAACGTCGTGAATGATCTGCCGGAGCGACTGGTGATCAAGCAGAAAGAGACTAGTTCATCAGCTAATCTTGAGATTTCAGGTGTTCTCGTCAAATAATTATAGCCAACACAATTAGCTCTCTTAACGCTGTTATAGAAGTCCACTTGGACTAAGTAAATTTCAGACAACACATCTCGCAAAGAGGAAAAAAGAACCATATAACTTAACACAGTCACCATGATAGCCAATGTCCTGAGCCAAAACGCTTGGACTAAGTAAATTTCAGACAACACATCTCGCAAAGAGGAAAAAAGAACCATATAACATAACACAGTCACCATGATAGCCAATGTCCTGAGCCAAAACGCTCCTCTGCTGCCAAAACAAAATGCTCGAGTATTAACTCGAATAAATTAGCTAGTACGTATATACAGAACCATTCTGATCATTCAAAACTAATAGCTAAAAATACAAAGGAACCGATGCATCTTTGATCACCGGAGAGTTGACACAGATGAAAGCTTGGCTACAAACAAATAGAGAAGGCTAACCTAATGCAGTGTTACAGCACCAAAATTGTGAGCCTTGAGGCTCACAGGGGCAATATCGGTGAATCTATTATTTGACCCTTATCAACAATTTGAAGAAACAAGGGTGGATGACAAAGATGAGTGTCACATTATTCACGACTTGCGAATAATGCATGCGACTTTCTATACTTTTTTTTATAATGATAATGACTGATTGATGGTATTGATTGATTTGAACTAATAATCAGGCTCCAGAAAACTCTCGTATATAGTTCCATTCAGTGTTCTCTTAACATCATCCCAGTTCTTAACGTGTTCTGACATTGGTCCTCTGTGTATCTTAACTTGCCTGCTTCTTAAATCCCTCTGCGGCAATCTGAAGAACTCTAGCACGTCCTGAAGCTTCTGCAACAAACAAAAACTTTAAATGTACCAAAAGCTAAGAAAATACCAAATATACCAGCTTAGAGGTTTTAACTAAGTTTAAGACTCAAGAAACGTTTTGCTAATGTTATCTGTGGCTAGCTAAAGCTTAATCGTTTATGATTTCATATGTAACTTTCTTTATAATGGCCAAACACTGTCAATAAATTAAGCCAAAAAGTAACCCAGCATATTTGGGTAAGAAAATGATCATTATGAAGGCAGGAAATGGAAGAGGAGGAAACCTTATGGCCATATTTTGGAAAAATTGTGTAGCTAGTTAAAATAAGCCTACAGTGTATTAGATAGAAGCTAATATATGCATTATACCAGGAACAGGATAGCAAAGTAACTTTATGTAAAGCATTTAGAAATTTAGAAGACCCTTACGGTGCGATTGCTCATAAGATCCTCATAGTACAGGAGCATATGACGAGTGCTATTGAAGTATTCTAAAGCCATTTTAGTTTTCATCTCCATGTCCTTCAAGTCAGCTAGCAGTGATGAAGAATTCAAGGTGGGCTTATACTTTGCAAGAGTGTCAGCCTAAAAAAATAGCCAATCATGAGTTTCTTATTTAATGTATATGAGGGAGTCCATGGAAATAAAGACTAGACAAACCTCTTCAGCAGAATGTACATGAGACTTGTGAGTTCCATTCAATAACTTTGCATAACGATCATAGGAATTGGCAAGCATTGAAACCATCCTGCGCAACAAGTTTCTCCGAAAAAGAAATATGACAGATACACTTCTTTGGTTAAAGTAGTCTACTATGTCTTTGTGGTGCTCCAGTAATCCCTGCATAAAAACAGATGTCTTGATGCTTCAATTACAAACCCTACCAAACATAAATATTAAGAAAAAAGCACTGCAAGTCTTGATTCACGATAAAGCTCAGTTAGATCATGTCAAGTTATAGGACTGAAATATTTATCCTGATAAACAAGTATAACAAATGCCAGATCATTTGAAAGAAAGTGCATCTTCTCAAGTTGCAAGGCATCATTCACCAAAAAGGTAAGTTAAATTAATTGACAATTGGCCACTCAGAGCAAATGAGCATCGGAAATACAATGCCTGTAACATTTAAGTCCAGGCTAGAGAATTGACAAATTAGTTTCCATGGATGTGTCGGAAGAGAAAAAGGGAATATTTTGGGTGGGGTTGTGGGGCTGAGTTGAGGCCATAACTAAATTTAACTCCATAAGTCTTCCCCTATCAGTGATTGCTTGCACATTTGTGTTAGCCCAAGTAACATCAGAAAGTGCATTTGCAACAGATAATGACTATTTCATGAGTAAAGTAGAACCAATATGGCCCCCTAGAATATTAGCACTTCAGACACAGTTCCAGTAAATCTGTCATGAGAAGTCTCTCAACCAAAATTGTCTACAATCTGCAGTTCTTGGCATGGCAGAAACTCTCTGGAGGAAGACACAGGTTACTTCCATGGGCATATTTTGAAGTTTGAACAAAATCCAGTGAATGTGTGGGTAATAGCGTGGAAAGCCACCCCAAAGCCACGTTTTTTTGGAAGCAACCTATGCGTTGCTTGAGCCGAAACTGCAACATTCTATTAGTGAAAGTGTTGAGTTGAAAACACTTGGCAGAAGAACAAGAGGTATTTTACCTGATTGAGCATCCACTTTAAGCCAACCGCAGCCGAGCACTCATTCTTGGAGGCACTACTGAGCCAATCCAAATTATAAACTTTATCTAAAGTCTGTACAATCGAAGAAATATTCTTCCTTCTATCATGAACAGAAAATATCTCCCCGTTTGAGCTCACATTAACATGACTGTTCAAAAGGGTCTCAAACCATCCGCTGCCTGATCTCTGATTGGACAAAATGACAAAGTACAGTACAGGATTACGAGCACACTCATCCCTGGTAATTTACAAGGCAATTAATAAAAATCAGGGTCTTAGACCAATCGGGAATTTATTTTCAGAAACTTCAAATTACCTGCTAAAAGATATAGGTTTGGGATAATGTAAATAGGGAATATCCGTTGGCTTTACTATATGTTGAGAAGGCTTCTCAACAACATCAATATCCAGAAACTTGGCCCTTGCATGTGAGGTTATCTGCTTTAGACAGACCGAACATATGAAGATACCGCAAAACACTGAAAATATTAAAACTGCTGTCCTTAACAGCAACGGAGATTTCTTCGGAGGCTTTATAACGAGAATATCCTGCGAAGTCCAACAAGAAAAATCCATTGTCAAAGAGGAGGGAAATGGGAACATTGCAAGCTCATCAATATCTAGGTCGAGTCACACAAAAAACAAGTATTGGAGAACAAAAAATCATTAATTTCAGCTAAGAACCACGCGACAGTCAATAAGTTCTGTAGGCAGCTAAGAACAACCGATTCAGAGAACAACACAGATCGAAACAAGCAGAGAAACTCAAAGCATTCCTCTTTAGAGTCTACTTTACTGTTTCTTGTCCTATTCAAAGCCCTAACCTTGAACACGAACCCTCACAATCAAACCCGAGAAGAAAAGTCCCTCTACTGTACCCTCAACATGCCTGAAAATAGCCCATACTGAGAATTTCAAGTAGTTGCGAGGAGTGAAAAGATAAAAAAAGATGCACATTACTTCTAAAAGTTACAAAAAAAGGAGCTGATCTTAACCAGGAAGGAGCACAAAGCAGGTAAAAATTAGAGAGGGCAGGAATTAGAAGCACCTTGTTGAAGAAACACATGTTTCCCACCATAGCTGTGGGAAAAAACAGAGGGGAAGTGATCCAAAGAATCAAGAAGCAGAGACAGTAACACCTGTTTCTTCAATGCTCAGTTAACAAAGTGGAGGAAACGGCCGAAGAGAAGAAGTAACCGAGGGGGAATGGTGGAGGGCATAAACAAACAAAAGAATGGCTAAGCTTTGGAGCTGGCTTTGCATCGAAAAACTCAAATACCATATAGGAGAACCACGAAAGCCAAGTCAAACGGCAACCCCGATCTGCCCTGCTCCTTCTTGTTGTTTCAAATTTTATGTTAACTCTGTTTTTTTCCTATTTGTTTCCTCTTTGGGTCCCTGAGAGACGGAGACTACAAAATCTAGTATCCGAGTTCCGGAATAATTGACAGCACAAAATTAGGCGTTGGCCGGCAAATCTTAATCCCCAAAACGACGACCGAAGACCCACAACCACAAAGCACATGTCCCTTTGCTCTGGTATGACCAAGGTAATTAAACCCCCACAAAGTACATGTCCCTTTGCTCTGGTACGATCAGGTAATTAAATCTAGATTAGTCATTAAATCAGTTGAGTTACTGGGTCAAAGGTTAGTAGGTCAGGTCGGAGTCAAACCAAAACTAAACCGGGGTCACACTGATGAGAAATTGAAAATTTTAGGCTTATTAATATAAAATTCTAAAAAAAAATTTTAAAAAATTGATTTAAATAAAAAAATACAAATCTAGTCAATGATCAAACCGGACCGGTTGGTTCGGTTCGGCCCGGGTTTCAGTACATGGGGTGTGACCAACAATTTTAATCTTTATTATAAATCTATTTTTGGGCAACAAATGTGATTTTTATAATTTTGTGTCTATTAATTATAATAAACAAAAACAATTTATTCATATTGACTCTTAAAATCAATAATAAATCAGGGTAAAATTAGATATTTAATTCATGATTAATGAATTAATTAACTCTGATTTATACATAAGAGTTAGTTATCTGGCACTTGTAAATGATAACCAGATGAGGAGGAAAGCGCCAAAAACAGGACAAGGGTACAACTACAAGCGTACGGCTCTGAAGACCCTTGACTTTTGTTCGATGCTGTTGGCATTTTTAAAAATACTTCATGTAATGTATAAAGATTAATCACTCTGATGACCCTTGACTTTTGTTCGACGCCGTTGGAATTTTTAAAAATACTACATGTAATATATAAAGATTAATCAAATTTTATTTTTAAGAAGATAATTTCTTTTATCTTGATTAATGTGCATATATGTATGTTGCTAAACAAGAATAGAGTATATAATAGGAAGTGGAGTCTTGTAGTTTCTACCTGGGCAGTCTTGTAGTTTCTGCCATTACCATATATATGTTGTTTTCCGTTTTCCTCGCTACATGAAGTTTATCTATTGTTCTGGACTAACTGAGATTTTTGTTGTGGGGTCCACAGCAGAGGCACGTTGATGAAGATCTCTAGAACTAGAAGTTTTGCTAATTTAATAAATAAGGCGAAACCATTGCTTAATTAACAACAGCGGATTGGGAACGAAACCGTAGTTTCAGATATGCAACCTTTGACATTTCTTTTGTTGGACTGAGCAACCTTTGACATTTGATAAGTGCGAATTTACTCTGGCCAACAAGCAGAGATAAGTGCACAATTAATGCAACATATGGCCTGTTTGGTGGAACTAAAAATAAATATGGGGAATATAGAAGGGAAATTAGCTTGGGATCACACCATGCCATAATGAGAAACTACACATAACACATGCACGTTAATACAAGTGTGGGTGTTGTAGCAAAAAAAAAAAAAAAAAAATAGTGTGGGGTGGCAGATATTATTGTTTTTTGGGTCCAAGGCACGCACGCCGGATCACTTGAGCTTTGACGATTATTTCGAGAAGTTTATTTTATTAAGCTAAACCCCTTTCTAACAACGACGGCTTGCGTACGATGAATCGTTGCCCATTTTTTCTTCTCTCTCTCTCTCTTTTTTTTTTTTTTTTTTAAATGTTGGTCCAGAGGATAAAATTGACATAGGGGTATTTTAAACATTTGGATTGATAAGCGTGCAATCAACGCGGTAGACTCTTTATATAATACTCTAAAAATTAATAATAAGAAGTTGCGGAAATTAATTACTCCTTTAGATAGGATGAGGATAAGCGTGTTTAATTCGTTTGCTCAATTACAAGATGCACTGCAATGTGTTTGTTATTGTGTAGGTTTCGTTAAAATCATGTATTGATTTAAAATTATGTGAAAATAGCTTTTGATCGAAATCATGTTTTGTTTTTTTTTTTTATTTAAACCTGAAAATCATGTGTTGGTTAAAACTTACCTGCGTAGCTAAGTGGCTACTAACTTAGCAAAATGATAAATTTATAAATAAATTAAAGGGATAATAATTTATAAGTTGTTATAATTTCAATCAATTTTTAATTAGGTCTTTATAGTTTTTTTTTCCTTATTTGGTTCTTATACTTTCACTTATTATTTCTTATCAAGTCCTTGTATTTCTTTTTTTGTTAAGGTGTAAATTACCTTGAAAGTTTTCACTGAGAAGCAATATTACCCCAGATTCCCAAAAGTATTTTTAGATTCAATGTTGCCCCGAAAGTGTTAAAATTGAGTAATATTGGCCATTTCTGTTAAAAAGTTAACGATCAACATCAATTTTTTTTAATAATCTACATTAGTTTTTTAACTGAATAGAGCAATATTACTACTTTTTGAAATTTTCGTGATGACATTGAACCTGAAAAAACTTTTAAGACAACATTACTCCTAAGCGAAAACTTCCGAGATAAATTTGCTTCTTAACCCTTTTTTAAATCATATCCATATACCTTCACATGATTTTTAATTAGGTACTTTTTTATTATTTGCTCAATAAATTCTAATAATAATTTTCTATAAATATAAAATATAATATTATTAAATATTATTCTATAACTAACAAATTATTAACACGTTGTCATGATATTTTTTTAACATTAATTTTTTAATTATTTATATCTTCTTCATAACTTTTTAATTAAACATATATTTAAATTATTTATTTTTTACTATAATTTTTATGTATTTTTATAATTATAAAAATTGAATTATAATAACAAATGTTTCTAAAAATAGAATAGAATCATGATTAATTAAGAATTAAGAATTAATTATATTAATTATTTTTTGTATTATATAATTATTAATTTAAATTTATTATTATTAAATTAGATTTTAATATTATTCATTTATTAAAATTTCAATTAAATTAATAGATTAAAATCCAAAAAAATATAAGGACTTAATTAAAAATCCAATGAAACAACAAGAACTTGATAAAAAGAGAATTATCTATAAATACCTGATTAAAAATATGGGAAAGTATAAGAACCTAATAAAAAATTTTTTAAAGAACTAATTAAAAATTTGTTGAAATTATAAACACCTACAGACTAATTATTCCTAAATTAAAACACTCTCCAAAATATTCTCTTCTTATAACTATTATGTTTTAATGCAAGAAAGTACTTTTGTTTTTCGAGAATTTATTTCACCTTGCCTGCCCAAATGCCAAAAGAACAGCTTTCCGATGCTTACCAGTTGAACCTTTTTCCCGTGGGTTTGCGTCAGAGGTCAGTGGAGGATGATGAATGAATAAAATAACAAAATTATAATGATGGTGCTTTAACAGAAAAGGCAAAAATATTAGTATTCAAAAATGAGATGTTGATGATGAATACAGATGGAGGGTGGGATGGCATAATCCTGAGACGTGGCTGTGATTGAGAAAGACAGTGACGACGTGGGTATATGACAATGATTGCCAATCGAAAAGCCTGACTTTGATTTTGAGACAGCCCATCAATTGAACCTTACCTTCTTCAACTTTTGCATTTCATCATATGTATAGGCATATAGCGTTTGGTAAGGTAGTGTGATTAAAATAGCGATCGATAATTAGGTTTGTTTTAATTAGATTTGTTGTGATATTATTTTTGATAAAAGTTAAATTATGTAATGTAATTTATGTTTGGATTGGTGATTGGTGATTGGGTTTTTACAAAAATAAAATTTATTTGGATTGGCTTAAGTATAAGGGCTTTTGTGATAATGGTAAGAGAGAGTGGGTGGAAAAATATTTAAAAAATCAAGTAAATATTTAAAAATTACTTTAAAATATTACGTGCTACTGAAAAAATATTTTAGGGTGGGTGGAAATCAATATTCTAAGTTTTGGGTGCTCTTTACTCCTAAAAAAATACATTAAAGATAAAATTGTAGTCAGTCTCCTAAGACCGGGTACAACTAAAAAATTATTTTAAAGAGTTAAAAGCACAAAAAATATTTTAAAGTAATTTTTGGAGCTGAAAAAGTATATTAAAAGTAAAATTATAATAAGTCTGATAACACATTAGGTACAACTTGAAAAATATTTTAAGGGTTTAAAAACACTAAAAGAATATTTTAAAGTAGTTTTTGGAGTTGAAAAACTACATTAAAGGTAAAATCGAAATCAGTCTGATAACACACTGGATACAGCTGAAAAAATATTTTAAGAAATTAAAAACAAAAAAAAAATATTTTAAGGGGTTAAAAACACTCAAAATTTTTTTTTGAGTGGGTACAACTAGAAAGTGGGTAAAATTGCAATCAGTCTGATAGCACACTAGGTAGTAGGTATAACTAAAAAAATATTTTAAGGGGTTAAAAACACTCAAAAAATATTTTTTGATACTACATACTATTTAAAAAATATTTTATGGGAAAAATCCAATATCATATAACTAATTTCTAGACAACCCAATATAGCATAAAATATTATTAGCTTTTAACAAAAGCTCCATTTTCTAGCTTCTCCCAATTGAACTTTCACCAATTGGGCTTTGGGAAAAGCTCAATTGCCAATTGGTTTCTCCAAACACTCAAATTTGAGTTTTTAATTGACAATTGAGCTTCTGGCCTTCAATTGGGCTTAAAAAGGGTCCCCAAACACACACTTAGTCTATGTGAGTTGTTGCTGGTTTGAAATAGTTTATTTTTAGGTAATAAGTATTTATAAATTGTAATTTATAGTATACGAAGTAAGTATGTGAGAAGAGTTTTATCTCGGTTTGCGTAATAAACACTTATATTCAACAAATAAGTGTTCCCAAACATGCAGTTAAAGAATTAGTTATCTAGGATAACTTATTTTTTATTTATAAATATTTATAAATCATAATTTATGGTATATGAGTTAAGTATGTGGGAGAAGTTTTATCTCGATTTACGTAATAAGAATTTATTACCCAAAAATAAGCTTATGTTTGGTATCACGTTTTGGGGCAAATAAACCCGTTTTTTATGGAAATAAGCCCGAATGAGTTGGATTTTTTTTTTTTCATTTTTGGTTCAGCGTTTTATATTTGCATCATCGGTAGAATAAGCTATTTATTAAATAAGCCCCTCACTGCAGCTTTTTTATTAAGTGACTTATTAGTAAGTTGAGGTAAGACTCATCTCACATACTTACCCCGTATATCATAAATCACGATTTATAAGCACTTATTGTTCAAAAATAAGCTATCTAAAATCGTTCATCCAAACATAAATCATATTATAAAAACTGACTTTTCTATTAAATCATTTTTAATAAGTCAAAATCATAATAAATCATTTTTCCTACCGCTATTCCAAATACATATTAAATGATACCAAACATAGGTTAACTCAATCGTAATTTTGTGCTTTAACATTAATCAGTACAGATAAATAAATTGAAGCTATTCTAATAGTTACAACGATGCATTGAAATAGTCCATTTCGAGATACCTTATTTTCTTACAAAACGAGATATAAATAAATAAATAAATCCCCCGTCACTCTCTGCTTACTCGTTATTTGTAGAATTAGTCCGGAAACAAGATTAATCAAAACCAGTTAAAAAAATCAGGCAAAGTGGCACAGACGAAAAGTTAATGGCGTGGTGACAGATTAGTAGGACTGTACTGTATATGAACAAAGTTTGAATTGGTGGGGATTAGGAGGAAATATATGGGGTGTAAAGAGAATGACGTGGTTTTGTTGATTCTTGATGGAATAACGGGGAATATAATTAATGAGACTTCCTGGAAATTCTCATAGAATTAATGAAGTTAATAAAATACTATTTGTGTTCCCAATCCAATCCATGTGCTCCCAAGAATGGGACTTCATAATTAAGGCCGGCAAATGAATATTAATAAAATTGACTCTCCCTCTCTCTCCCTCTCTCTCTTTTTTATCGAGAATCGACTCTTTGTTCACAATAAATAGAGTTTTAGCGAGGACCCCATCTAGGGGTGGAAATAGGTTAGGCTTTACTTAAATAGGTCTGGGCCTATAATAAAGATTTAAAGCCTGAGTTTGGGCCTGAGCCTGTATGTAGACTTTTTTTTAGGCCGAGCCTGGGCCTTTAAAAGGCCTGACAAGGCCTGAAGCCTGTTTAAAATCCTATTTAAAATGTAGGACTTTAAATAGCCTTTAAAGCCTATACTGCTAAATTCATATATAACCCTTCATGCTTATATACAATCTTACATTATGTCTTAAAAGCCTAACATCTATTCTTGTAGTAATATTAAGGCTTAGTAAGGAAAAGAAAATAATGTCTAGTGACAACACTTGTTCGAGCAAATGGGAATAAGAAAAACTAATTGACTGTTGACTAATGAGATATATTTTTTAAAATCAACTAAGCATAACAATTAACAAATAACATATAAAACTAGACTTTTATCTATTTTATTCTTTCCATGTAAATTGGGACAAACTCCTCTTGTTAAGATTATAATATTTCATTTGACACTAAAATAAACTCATAACATTTTTTATGCTTTAGTGGAGAGCACAAATTAGGGGAGAGAGTGAGTTAGTATTGCCATCTCGAGTGATTGAAGAGAAGAGATGTAGAGGTGAATGATTTATGCGAAAACAAGGGATGAGTATAATGACGATGAAATATGAAACTTAGAATTAAGATTAAGTTGGTAAATTTATAAAATTATTTAGATGATATTATATATACTTATATAATAATATATTTTTTAAAATAAAAAATTAAATAGGCCAGGCCTATAGGCTTGTAGGCTAGGCTTTATAAAAATAGGCTTGATCTGTTTATTTAAATAGGCCTAGCAATATGCCTGAGCCTGAGCCTGACCTATTTATTAAATAGGCTAGGATAGGCTTTATGTAGGTTAGGTTGTAGGCCCCTAACAGGGACCTGACCTATTTCCATCCCTAACCCCATCACTTTGTCTAGAAAACCATCCCCGCCTGACTAAACTTAATTACGTTTTTCTATACTTATAGTAAATTTGTATATAATACTTTTCCCCATCTTTAATATATCTATATATATATATATATGATAACTAGAAAATCATATAAATCACCGACAAACTGCTAGTTGAGCTTATAGGCGGTTTCATCCCTTAAAAAGGGAAACGTAAGTTCAAATCTTTAGAAGATGTATATAAGCTGCTTTTCATGTAGATCAAGATACAACTCCTCTCACATATTTACTCCGTATATCATAAATTATGATTGAAAAGCTGCTTTTATATTTTTAATACTGTTAATATGAAAAACGTTACAGCAAACTCAAGTGATGACCATACAGTTAACAAAGCATCTTAAAGTGTTAATTTTTTAATATAATATATTTAGATTATTAAATTAAAATAAACTGATAAATCGATGCAAATGAAATTGAGGTTTTGATATTTAGGTTATTAAGCTAAATTTTTTTAATGAAATCGAGGTTTTGATATTAACTGCTTAATTAGGTTTTTAGATATTTTTCAATTTACACGTATTTTAGATTTATAATTAATAGCATTTAATTACACAGTTATCATTTAAGTTTACACAGTCATTATTTGAGTTTGTTATGCCAATGTTTTTCATTAGTAACTTTAACGGCGTTAGAATTATAAGATAAAAAATATACTTCATAAAATTAAGGGACTAAAAATATACTTCAAGTGTACTTAAATAGCTAAACGTATACTTTAGCCAATTTATAATAAATTGTGGTTAAGGCAAGAACATTTTACAACCGTCTTCAAAATCCATAATAACAGGCACGCAGTTCATGTTTCCAAGAGATGAGAAAATTATAGATCATCACAGCGGAGCACTGAAAAAAATGGGAGACGAGTGGCTTTTCGCAAGTTCGAAACAGTATGAATCGGTTTGCATGAAGATTTAGCGTGTTAGTGAGCGACAGCAAAATGGGAGTCTCAATGTAAGCATCCAAAAGCATTCGTCAGTGTTAAGAAACTACAGTACGAGTTTGCATCCAAAAGCATTAATCATCAATGGTAAGTGTGGGTACAAGTGGAAAGCGGTTTTGCGTCATGATTAGTGAGTAGTGATCGTGATGTTCGTTTGAAATTGAAGCCATTTCATTTCAAGGCTTTGTTGAGCCAACACCAACTCTATTTCAAGGCTTTGTTGAGCCAACACCACCCCTCTTTATGTGTAAACATCCTACACGCCTCCCTCTCCCTCAGTCCAAACGGCTCACATCCCTCACTCCACACGCCTCCCTCTCCCTCAGTCCAAACGGCTCACATCCCTCACTCCACACACACACACACTAGTTAATTTAAAGATAATCTTAAAATGTAAATTTGTCTTGGAAGTTTTCGCTAAAGAAAAATGTATACTTAAAAGTTTATTAAGATTTAATGTTGCCTCAGAAATGTTAAAATAGAGTAATATTGTCCATTTTCGTTGAAAAATTAACAATCAACGTTAGTTTTTTAATGAAATGAGATAACATTGTTACGTTTTGAAACTTCCTAAATAACATTGGACTTGAAAAAACTTACAGAGCAACACTATTTCTCAGCGAAAACTTTCTGATTTGCACCTCAAGGCTTAGGGTGTGTTTAGTTTGAGGGAGGGAGGGGGCAAAATTACAATATTGGACAAAAGAAACTCAAAATTTACCTTCTCATTCTTTTAAATTTTGGGTTCCCTCTTAAAATTTAAATATATTTAACCCAAAAAGGTAATTTAACCCCCCTCCAACCTCCCTTTAAACCAAACACATCCTTAAAGATATATAATATAGACTTGTCTTTTTTTTTTTTTAATTGATACTCTTCTTCCCTCTAATTCATTCCAAAGTCTGAGCTACTTGCCCCGGCATAAGCAAAATATTCCCCAACAAGAAAAGCCAACCATGTCAATAATATTCTATACCATTTGTCTAATTCTGTCAGGTAAGACTGCAATCTTAATAATCAAAATTCACAAAAAAAAAAAAAAAAAAAAACTAATGTATAACATGAAATTTAATTGATAACAACCTGTTAGCGTATACTTTTCATGAGTTTAAACAGTGCAATTCATTCATATGATTTTGGACAGTACATAGAAATTGTATTTCATTATTATAAAAAAATAATTTATTATATCTTTGTTCCAATTTTAAACAAATTTATACGAGGATGATACTTCGAATAATTTGTTTTCATGTTGCCGGATACCATATACGCTTTTATTATGGAGTTCGAATAATTTGAATGAATAAAGGTCCAAAATTCAAAAAGCCAGAAAGTGTTGTCAGGACTCAGAACTGAGCGGCAGAGCCACTGAAAAGTGAAAACAAGCAAAAGGATGTACTACAGTGCATTTCACATGGGGCGCACAGCCTGGATCAGTGTCCACCACGATTCAAGTCCTCACACATCACAAGCAATACAAAATGGAAGTGAACAAACAAGAAAAAACAAACGTGGAAACAAGAATACCCCTTAATTTTGTTTCCCCCTTTCTTCCTTTAAAATTGGCTTCGGGTAAATCTAAAAACAAGGGAAGCCTCCCATGTAATAGGTTCTGTTTGCCAAATGGTGTGTTTGTCTCATTTCAGATTCCTTTGTTGTGCGCACGTGAATAAAATAGTGAATGCCTAAATTTGTTTTTTAACCTGGTTGAGTCTATCAACGTGCATATGGTTCGACCTGCGTGTGTTAAATAACATGCTTAGTTCTGTGGGTAATCGACAGAAAAAGCCGAAAAGAATGAAACACGAGGGTTCCTTTGGGATGAAAGTATTAGTTGGGCCTGAGATGGATTTCTGGATTAATCTATGTCAAGATAGCAGGCCCATGAAAAGCCCGACCATTTTGGGCCAAGAATCAGAATTCATGAAACTCTTGCGGCCCAAAAAGAACCAAATCTCAGCTTGTATAAGCCCCCACATTGAGCAGAAATCATGCGGGAAAGATGATTTTCCCATAGAAATGAATTTAGTGAGGCATTAGTCAAAGTAGGCCCAAGAGTGCACTCTGATCATCACCCCCTTCTTATATCAGTGACGAGGAAGCTTAGGTGTAGGGAGAAGCGTCCCTTTAGATTTGAAGCAGCATGGTTGAAACATCAGGATTTTAAAAATTTGCTAAGCATGCGTTGGCAAAATCAAGGGGAAACTTGGGAAGAACTGGAAAAATTAAAACCAAGGCTCCTAAAGTGGAACGAGAATACATTTGGAAATATTGCAAAGAAGAAGAAAGAGCTCTTGAGAAGAATCAGGGGTATTCAAGTTGCGATGCAGAGAGGATGTAATAAATTTTTGGAAAGGCTAGAAATAGAACTCAATACAGAATTAACAGAGATCTTGGACAGAGAAGAAATTTTATGGTTTCAAAAAGCTCGCACTAGATGGTTAAATGATTGAGATAGGAACACATCCTATTATCATACAAAGACTGAACACATCCTATTATCATATAAATACTACCATTAAAAGAAGAAGGAATAGAGTCAATGTGCTGAAAGATGAGAACGACCAATGGGTTGAAGGAGACAAGGAAGTAGGGGAGGTGGTAAATAAGTTCTTTAGAAACTTACTTCAGGAAACAAAAACGTCCAGAAGCTAGGTTAAGACATCACACACCTGGAAGCATGTGCCTAGTGAAGATTGGAACATAGTCTGTGATGATATCACCAATGATGAAATCAAGAAAGCCATGTTTGATATTGGAGGGATGAAATCCCCTGGACCAGATGGATACCCAGCTATATTCTTCCAAAGAAATTAGGAAGTGTTGGGGGAAGGGGTTACCAATTCGGTCAAATCTATGTGGAATTGCCTAGAGAGAATCAAGGAGCTAAACAACACGCTTACCACCTTGATTCCAAAGGTGGACAATCCAGAAAAAGTCTCATAGCTTCTGCCCATTTCATTGTGTAATGTTATTTACAAATGCTTATCAAAGGTGATTGTTAAGAGGCTTAAAAGAATTATGGCATATCTCGTCTCTCTGTTTCAAGTCAGTTTTGTTCCTGGTAGAAACATTCATGACAATATCACCATTGTGAATGAAATGATCCACTCCATGAGAAAAAAGAGAGGTAAGAAAGGTTTTCATGGCAATTAAAATAGATCTTTAGAAAGTTATGATCGTATCAGTTGGAGCTGTATGGAGAGAGTATTGGTTGATCTCAAATGCCCTCCTAAGATGGTAGAGAGAATTATGTGTTGTGTAGAAATGTCTGCAACTAATATTTTGTGGAATGGAGAGAAGGTGGAAGAGTTTTGTACATCTAGAGGATTGAGGCAAGGGGATCCTATCTCCCCGTATCTTTTTGTGCTTGGAATGGAAAAATTAACCCATATGATTCTAGACAAAGTGAGAGCGAAACACTGGAAAGGATTGAGAGCTGGTCGTAAAGGACCTTTCATTTCTCATATGATGTTTACTGACAACCTTATGCTTTTTGAAGAAGCCTCCAATGACCAAATTATGTTATAATGAATTGTTTGCAGGAATTCGGACTTATGTCTGGGCATGAAGTGAGTCAAGAAAAATCATACATTTACTTCTCGCCTAACGTCCATGCTTGAGACAGGAGGGATATCTGCTTCAGGTGCTAGTCCAAACAAGTCAAGGAATTAGGGAGATACCTCGGTGCAAATGTCTCCCATCCCAAGAGAAGGAGAGGCAAATTCAAAACAGTAGTGGAACGTCTATGAAACCGACTCAAGGGCTGGCAAACAACAAGCTTATCTCTGGCAGGGCGTATGACCCCTAGTTAAATCTGTAACTAGCACCATGGCGCTTTACCCGATGCAACATGACAGGATTCCTAAAGGGAGCATAGAGGAAATCGAGTGCGAGCAGTGAAAATTCATATGGGGGGAAACAGAAGGCCACAAGAAGAGACATGCAGTGGCATGGAATACTTTATGCAAACCAAAGTCAGAGGGAGGAGTAGGAATTAAATCATTGGCACTCATGAATGATGCTTTCCTACTTAAGCTTTTCTGGAGATTAGAAACAGAACCAAGGAGTTTGTGGGCACAAGTGTTAATGGGGAAATATGGAAGAGGAGAAAATAGGAGTGAGGCACTTATTGCTAAGGGGAGTGACTCGTTGCTCTGGAAAGAGCTAGTCAAACTTTAGGGGATATTTAACGAGAATCGATTGGTGAATGAAAAGACGGAAGAGCTAGAATGCCCAGTATGGAAATTATCTGTCAATGGGCAGTTCTCAATTGCATATACCTATCAATGGCTCCTCTACTCTTCAAAAAATCCAAGTGGAAGCATTTGGAAGGTTTTATGGAAATTGCAAGTTCCTGAACGTGTTCGAGTCTTTATGTGGATGGTGCTGCACAAGCGCCTAGCCACCAATGCAGTAACGAGTAAATGGGATGGAAGCTGTGACGGCTATGATATTTGTAAGAGGGATGTTGAAACGCAATTGCATGTATTACGAGACTGTGATTTAGCTCAACAGGTTTGGAGAAGGCTAGTCCCTCGAAGAAAATGGGCTTTGTTTTTTTCAGCAAACTGGACCAATTGGATTAGAATTAATACAATGTTTAGCAGCAGATTGGTTGAAGAATGTCTTTGGCCAGAAACCTTTGCGGTTGGCTGCTAGTTCTTATGGTTCTGGAGAAATGCAATTAAGTATGATTCAGAATTTGAATATTCTTTCAATCCAGCAGAAAGGATAAGATGTTATCTACAGCATTATAGGACTAAATGGGAGGGTGAAACGATGCAACCACCGAAGGAGAATGTAGAGATGGTCGTATGGAATGTTCCACAACAAGGTTGGTGTAAACTTAACACTGATGGAGCATGGTCTCGAGATGGTAATGCTGGGTGTGGAGGAGTTATAAGGGGAGATGTTGGTGAGTGGATTGGAGGATTTTCAATAAAGTTCGGCTGTAACTGTGTCTTGTATGCAAAAGCTAAAGCCATCCAAGAAGGACTGGAAAGGTGTTGGGATTTGGGACTCAAGAAGATAGAGGTGGAAAGTGACTCAAAAGCAGTGATTGATGCAATAAAGTTAGGGAAGACCATCTAGGGAGGCCAGGAAACAATGTGAAAGATAGAGGAATTGCTGAATCGGGACTAGCAAATACGGTTTCAGCATTTCTATGGCAAAGGGAATCGATGCGCACATGAGCTGGCGGGTTTGAGTTTAAAGATGAGCAAGGAAAGACAAATCTGGAGCGTACCACCTGCAATGGTGGAAGGAATTCTGAAGGATGACCGAGAGGGAAGATGCTTTCCTCATAGAATATCTGAGTAGGTTCGGGAGTATTTCCCTTTTAGTTACCAAAAAAAAAAAAAAAGATGACTTTCCCATTGTCATTTCCTTTCTCATATTCCCATTGGTACCAAATCAGCTTGTCAAGCCATCCTGCCATTACTGTCCCAAGATTACAGACAATTCCCAGATAATGAGTGCACTGTTATTCTTTGAAAGTAATTAGAAAGTTATCAGCTTTCAACTTCTTGTTAGCCATTTGCACTTTAACTTCATGGGGCAATCACACTATTTCCTGTTGGCTTCAGCGATCCATGGTCTTCCATCAGCTTTCTTATTCTTGCAGCATCATCCCATCTTCCAGCTCTTGCATATATATTTGACAGTGTCACATAATGACCAGCATCATGAGGTTCCAAACGGATCAAATGTTCTGCAGCCAGCTCACCGACAGTAACATTTTGGTGATCTTGGCTTGCAGCTAGTAGAGCTCCCCAAATATGCTTGTCAGGTTCCAGGTGCATTTCGTTAATGAAACTGTAAGCATCATCAAGCCGACCAGCACGTGCTAGCATGTCAACAACACAAGAATAGTGGGCACTAACTGGGGTTATTCCAAAATCTTTTGTCATTCTGTAGAAGAGTTCAATCCCTTGATCCACGAGTCCTGAGTGACTGCAAGCTGAAAATGCAGAAGATAGAGTCACTGAATTGGGTCTAAGGCCTGAACCATTCATCAGTTGCAAGAGCTCTAGAGACGTCTGGCCAAGCCCATGCATTCCAAAGCCTCCAATAATTGTGTTCCAAGAAACCACGTCCCTGGCTAACATGGTAGAAAACACAGAATGTGCATATGCAATGCATCCACGTATTGAGTACATATGAATTATAGCATTATAAACAGGAATTACAGAATTGAAACTGCTTTTCATGAAGTAAGCGTGAATCTGTTTTCCAGATCTCAAATCAGAAACAGGCAATATGGTTGATATAGTCGTGTGATCATTCTTAATTCCTATCATTTGCATCTCTTTGAAACATTCAAGTGCCAAATGTCCAAGACCCAGTTCAATGAAACCAAAAATCATCGCATTCCATGTCACAACATCAGATTTATCCATTATATCAAATACCTTTTCAGCATCTCGAAGTCTACAGCAACTGGCATACATCGTCAACAAGGCAGCACCGGCAGACTTGTAAAATGCGTCCCGTGCTATCAATTTGATTCCATAACCATGGATTTCTTTTCCCCTTTCCAAAGCCCTTGAATACCGGCAAGATACAAGGACACTGGAAAGAGAATCCACATCAGGTAAAACCGTCCAACTATTTACCATATCTCTGAAAATCTCCAACGCAATCTCGTGCTTCCCAATATTAGTGTAGCCCGAGATTATTGTTGTCCATGAGATGACATTAGGATCTTTTATTTGTTTGAAGATTTTTGAGGCCTCATTGCAGAGTCCCATCCTACAATAGGCATCCATTATGGTGTTCCAAGTTACAATATCAGGCTCACAGCCCTCCAGTTTCATATGGCCTAACAGCTCCACAGCCTGCTCAAATAACCAGTTACCCACATACCCTGAGATAATTGAATTCCAAGATAGAATGACTCTTTCAGACATTTCATCAAAAACCTGTCTGGCACTCCTAATGTCCCCACATTTTGAATACATATCTATAATAGAATTACAAACTTGTATATTGAACTCAGACCCAAACACAATGACATCTTTGTGCACAAGAGTACCCATATCCAAGCATGATGATTGAGCACACGCCCTGAGCACCTTGGGAAACACATAACCATCAGGTAGAATACCCATCAATCTTAATTGACCATAAGTTCCAATGCATTCTACTGTCAACCGGTGCCTCGAGTAGAATCCAAGGAAGGCAGTCAAAGCAAACACATTAGGCTGCGACATTTTATGGATCAAAAGCTGGGCAGAATTCAGATAATCACAATCAGCATACATTTGGACTAACTTGGTTCTAAGGAAGGAGTTTTGGTGTAACCCACTGAGAACTATCTGTAGGTGAATCTGCTTTCCTTGAATAAGAGCTTTTGAAGCAGAGCATGCTTGCAATAGATGGATGAGTTGAAAGGGAGATGAAAGGGCTTTCCCGGTCATAGCAGAATGAAATATGATGGCACTCTATGAGCCCAGCCATAAACTCATTACCGAACGTTTTTGCACCTGCCAACCAAAATGAATGGATCGGAACACCGAAGTGTTGGAATCTTTCACTGCCGTCAGAAGAATCAGGATATCAAAGATTCCGATTCTTTCATTGCACGACCGGAGATGCGTGTCGCTGATTCCTCAGGGAAAATGACAGCTGGTTGACGGGAATCATTTTCGTGGTCGCGGGGATAGGGACGAGAAGTCGATCAATAAATAAGTTTGTTGGTTAAGAAATAAAATTCTGCACAATATTAGACAAGACATATTGGCGAATAGTGATAATATTCTTATTTACTAATTATTTGTAATTATATACCCAAAACAAAAATATTTCTACCTTTTCAGTTTTAGTCAAATTATTTTTATTTAATGTTTTATATTCGATTACATTCAACGTACCCAAGTTGTCCTCTTCATCTTGAAGATTCTATTTTCAAATACTCATGGTCTAGAGTCAAGCAAATGAGGTAGAAGAAAGGAATCAAGAAGAACGAAGTAACACTGCGTCAATTGGAATAATACTTTTTTCAAAACAAGATAATTTCAAGTTAAGCTTTAAATCGGGGGCCAAAAAGAAAATTAAGCTGAAAATCGACATATGTTAAGTTGTAACATGGAGCACTATCATTCAGCAGAGCGTCAAGTTGATAAATAAGGGTGAGAAAGAAAAAAGATACCCATCCAAAAACACACAGCCGCTCCAAAGAGATCCAAACTAGAAAATTCTTTATTTCCTCTAGACTCTTGGTACAAACTATACGCCACATTAATGAATGTCCGCCTGTCCCTCTCGATGAATATGCGACACTTTTAAATTTGAACCATTACAACAGGCATGGAGGGGAAAAGATTTTAACTAAGAGGGCATCAGCAAAAAAATGAAAATCAACGCCGCCGGTATGAATTCCTTGCTCCGGAAGTCATTTAAACAATGGCGTGAAGAATATGCCCTCAAGAGAGGATCTGTCAGCATTGAGTCAGAATCTCAGCCCCATCAGAGGTAATTAGGATGGTGTGTTCAAACTGCGCTGAGAGGCTTCCATCTTCAGTTACAACGGTCCAATTGTCATTCCACATAACGGGATTGATGCTGCCAACAGTCAGCATTGGTTCTGCACAAATTAACACACATTAATATTGCTGATATGACTAAGTCAAGCATAATCTGGATTTCACTAATTTAACCTATTACCAATGGTGAATGTTTGGTTCAACATCATGCTTCCGTCATCATTGTTTCCTGAAAACATCAATAAATTTATTCACGCATTGGTAATTGAAAATTCTGAGAAAATATAGTCTTTGATCCCCTCAAAAAGGTAATAAACTAAAGAATTAAATTGAGCTGCATAATGAAACGAGCATGAAGTTGAGAATAGTAACTGTAATGAAGAACAACTGGATCAGCATGAAATACTCGTCCAACTCCATGTCCAACAAACTGCCGGACAACACCATAACGAAATTTATCTGCATGATCACTGTTAAGAGATATTAAACGAGAAAAACAGGATCAATTTTGAATCATTATATGATTAAGAATCATAATTCATGACGTTGGCTAAAAAAATCATAATTCATGAAGAAGGCTAGAAATATAATTATTCATGAAATTCTTGCGCCTACTAGGGTCAGCTTTTATAACTGCAGAATTCTGCATTATAAGATAAACACAAACTTCTTACTGAATTGTTTTGCCAATTTTCTTGAACTCCACAGCAGGTGCACATAAAGATATTGCCTTGTCCAGACATTCTTTAGTTACCTATGTCAACATCAAACAATCGTTCCTGTAAGTATGAAAAGGATGAAGTCCAGCACAATCAGGGATATAAAACTCCAATGCTTAGACAGTGGGGAACAAATGGATATCTGCAAATATTAATGTTCTTTATTGGCACCTGAACTAGATTTCTTGCCTCATCATCAACATCTCCACAAAAGAAAGTTGCCGATGTGTCACCATGATAGCCCTACAACTCAACCAATCATATACAAAGTCACCAAAATGAAGCCTAATAAATCATTAGAGATGCCAACAGAGAACAGACAAGGAAATATCTACTTTCAATGTAATTTCTGCCACAGAAAAAGATAAAACCTTACATTTAGATAAACTGTAACATCAATATTGATTATATCACCATCCTGTACATCAAAGAATGCTCAGCAATTAATTTTCTAACACTAGATGATATCTGAAGGAAAACTTGTATACTTGAAAAGAAGGACCTCAAGTGGACGGGAATCTGGTATTCCATGGCAGATGCATTCATTTACAGATGTGCAGACACTCTTTGGAAAATTGCCATAGCCAAGAGGAGATGGGTAGGCACCATTATCAATTATCATTTGATGAACTGCTTCATCAATTTCATCAGTCATTATGCCTGGCTGCCAACAGAAGTGAAAAACTAAATACAAACAACATCATCTGCAAATCATGAAAGTTCTTTCACATATCATATCAAATTATAGATCCTAATATTTTTTAAAAAAGAATAAATTATGGCTGTCATTCCTTGCACTAACCTACCATAGAGGAATTGAGTATTAAATAGCAAGTTTGGACTTCATAAGTTTACCAAGCAAGGCAGATAACCCTAAGAATTTTAGTTCATTGCTCATTTTAATTTAAGACATGAGGCCAAGCATTTACATAGGAGCTAAGAAGCATAGATACCGGCCTCTTCCAACTATATCCTATGACACCTGTCAGGCATTTGTGGTATGCCTGCTTCCAACTCCCATCCTCTCTTTTATAAATTATTTTGGCAGAAATATTTCACATAATGCCGGTATGAGTTAGAACCGAGTTGAAGCTTTTCCAACCCATTTTGAAATGCAAAAAGAACGTTTTAAACCCGTATTGAGAGTTAGAGACATGCTATATGAAGTAACATCATTGAAATGCATTGAAATTACAGCTTACCTTATTCTCTTGTGATTTTGCATAAAATACTTTTTTGTCCCCTTGTAGTTTAAAATGTCTCATTCAAACCCCCTCATAGTTCAGTTAACACCTAAATCATCCGGTGATATTTTTGTCTTAATTTTCACAACAATAATCATGTGAAAACTAAAACAATGATTTTCATTGTTAGAAAGATGGTCCAACTATACGATGAGAAACTTCATAATCATTTAAGCCTACTACCGGGATTAAGCTAATTGTTCCCTTAATCCAAAAATGGCCTCGTAACACTCTGACATTAGTCCAGTTATTGGAGAAACAACTGACATTTTACAATAAACTTGTTCGTAGTTTTAAAATTCACATGACTATCTTGGTTAAAATTTAGATGTAAAATATGACATATGTTAATTGGTAACTAAACAAATCAAAAAGACTGTTAAATGACACTTCTATTCGACGAGAAACAAACCAAATTTGGGTTAAACCATAAGTTAACAAAATAAAAATATGCATATTCCCACATCACATTGCTTCAAATATGATACCCTAACACATATCTCCGCATCATAGCATTGGAGATATGCAATATTATTATAAATGGTTGACTAGCTAAAAAGATGAAATTTACCTTGACTAAGGTACCAGCAAATTGAAGAACCTGCGCCGCAAGCCTTCCAGAAGCTCTCATGCGTTCTATCCCCTGCTCATCATGAACTTCAGGTCCACTTGCTATCCCAGGCATCATCTTAGATTTAACATACGGAGGCCTTTGTATGTGCTTAGGCACTGGTCGAGGTGGAGAAACTTTTCCAGGCTTCAAACGTTTACGCTTACTACTTTGCAAATCATCTAGTTTTCTGCAGATATTATTGTAAGCCGACACCTAAACATTAATTAGAAAAGCAAGCATGCATGGTGGTTTTGACTGAAGTATATAAATGAAATATCCAAATATTGAAAGAGCCAGTATTCTGAACTTCAGAGATAACCAATATCGTCCCAGAACATTGATTCCTTCTGCACCACTTGAGTACATTGTGTATTTCAAGTAACAAACTTTTCCTTTTCATCAGATTTGTGAATTGGCTAAGCGCAACAAATGGAAAGCCTCAACTTATTTCCATAATCTAAGAAATCCAGTAGGACTTCTGCTACTAAATTCCAGGACAAAAACTCATTGACAAATATTCTTCTACAATATAATATCCACTTGATATTTGTGCAATAGCAATATCATTAGAATGTGAGATTAATGGCACACAGCATGAATAACTTACAACAAAACAACATGTCTGTTTCAGGATACACAATGGACAATCTAAATCATTTATATGGAAGGAATGCTATTAGAATGAATCAATCTTGTGCATAAAAAGTTTTACAAATGCATAATATGGTGTAAGCACCTGCTATTGAATAAGAGGTTGGTCAAGCCAGAAAGACTTCTAGAGAACTGCATTGAAACACGGTTACATCCTGCCACAGAATAAAAATAAGTGAAACGATTAGAAAAGAAAAAACGAAAATATAATCATCAATCATGATTGTACATACTAAAATTTACAGGAAGTTGCACTGTTCAGTGTTCACAAACCTCACCTGGGGATAAGGCTTCTTGTTGTTGTTGCACAGTTCACAAACCATGAACAATGTGACTTAAGTCAAATTCCGTGTAAAGTATGGGGCTATCTAGTAAAGTTGATATAGTATTGATAGCACACATAGTATGAGTTTAGAACTTTTTGAGTACTGTGATGACATCACTAATTGTGGACGTAGCCCAAAGTTATGCAATGCATAGCCTGGCAACAAGCAAGAAAAATCTGAAAGGGATTTAAAATATGTGTGCAATCAAAAAAATCAGCTTATTTGTAATTAGGGCTTTCTCGCCGCATTTTGTCAACTACTCTATTTTTTAATTTATAACGTGTTCTTCAGTGTTTGAGTATTTCTATGATTTATCGCAATTGTTTCTTTACAGGAGCACAAAGAGTTTCAAAGTCAAAATGTTAAAATGCTGCGAAGTCTGAAATAAACTGATATCTGACGTATTTGTTCGACCATATGATATATTGACTTTGGAGACAAATGTATGTTTTAAAGAGACAGCAATAATGAAATAGCCGTGATTTGTTTATGGCAGCATAATTTATCTCTTATTCGTTTAATGGATCATCAAAATCATGATATATGTTTAATACCAAATTCAGTACAACTGAATGAAGGATATCTAGATAGATCATTGACTTGGAAGAGGAAAAAAACACCGATGGAAGAGGGAGCTGGTAATCTGGTATTGACAGTAGCTGGTTTGAACAAACAGTGTAAAATTGCACACGAAAGAGGGAGTAAAAAAGACAAAGGAAAAACCTGGCTTATAGCGGAATGGTTGAGGATGGGGCTGCGTTGAGCGTAAGAGGAGATCTCCAACGAAAGAAGAAATCAATCTGGGTTGAACGGAGATGGCGCGAGCGCCTCCCATCTTTGATGTTATCATCTGGCCTCCTTTGTTATCCGTTAATGCTCATTTCGCCCTTTTCATTGTGTTGAGCGGGCTTGTGCGATTTCGCTCTTTTTTTCCCCAACATTTTTGGTTGATCAAGCCCAGATCCTATCCCTTCATGATGGATGTGGACCGTGATGGCCCTAAAGCATAACTTCTTGCAACTCTGTTCGGCCTTGGGCCCAATAAATGAAATACACCAAACATTGTGAGTGTGACGATGATCCAGTTAATTTTTTTTCCCAATTAAAAGATGATCAGGGTTGCTCATGCGTGATGGTAAATTATTGTTTAAGGAAAATATGTTTTAAAAATATTTATTTTGGATTAAAATTTATAAATCTAACTTATTCTTGACCTGAATATGTTTCTTAAACTCTAAAATACTTAAATCTAATCTACTTAAATAGGGAAAATGAAACTGCTATCAATTGATTTTATTTTTCCGGCAAGTCACATGTTGCCGCCCGCATGATCTCTCGAGTTTTTGCGGTATTGGATTTCCAGTCCCCAGCGTGACCTTTTCTTTTTTTCTTGAGTGTGTATCAAAGTACGTAGTAATTTATTAGTAATTCCCTGCACCACGTTGAATCTTAATCAGTTTGCCTAATTGTGTGAGCGATATAAGGGAGAACGCATGAACTAGCAGTTGTGTAAGATGGTGACGGCTCGTTTGAATGACAATGCCATGTTTCACCGGTTCAGCAATTGATTCTGACATGTCATGTAGAACGTGCATGGCATTGTGTACGGTCAGTAACAAGGGTTCAGAGATAACGCAGTCCATTGAGGGAATATCTGTGTCGGTGGGCGTGCGCAACAGAACACAGTCAGTTATGTAAGTAATGTGGTGTGGCTGTGAGTTGGCCAACAGTAAGAAATAAATTTACAGAAGGAAGAGGGAAGAGCATATTGATAGAGAAGTGAGGAGGAGATGTGGTGGGCATGCAAGAGAGGAGGAGGGAGAACCTAACACACGAAATAACGGCCTTTGATCGCAGAAGAAGGTAAGTATCATTCTGGGAGTGGCATCTCCGACAAATGAATGCAGGCTGGGCTAATCGACAATTTGGAGACTATAACAAGACCTCATGATTTTGCGATCCGGGTTTCAGATTTTATTCACCTCGCCCCCATAAAATGCGGGCCATCACCTCGCCCCGACAATGTTTGGAATCCGATGACTCTCTGCGCGCCCCACAAACCCCCATTTTGTCTATACCAAACTAGTATCCTCTTTAGAAAAATGCTACTAGTAATAATAAAAAAGAAGGGGTCATTTCATTTCTGTTTAAAATGGGGTCAGCCAGAAACGCAGCTTTGCCTCAGCTTCTGCACAGGTTGAAGGTCCACACCACGTGGACCAAGGCAAGGGCCTCGCACAAAATGGAGGCAGTGCTCATGCTTCATTCTGGCTGACGGCGACACACCATCTGGGAGCACGTTACCATGTCCCTCTTATCTCCTTTTTGATCACGACTTATGAGTTCTACATCATACATACATGCACACTAATTTATACACACACACACACACACACCTAGTAACAAGATGCGTCTGTGACTTTGCCATTAACTGACAAGTGAGTGATATGAGTGGCCCAAACTCATTAATACATATTCAGGATATGGCATTTGGATTCAGCGGCGAGTGTTCCAGAGCCTAGGAGTAGGAGTTGTGTTATTAGAACTTTCGTCAGCATCTAGGTTAGGGTCGGGTTGGGCCATCACCTATATATATATATATATATGTCATTTATGAATTTGAGTTCACAAAAGTCCAATGCATCTCTTCCTGCTGCAATTCTAGGCCCCTTCCACGGGTTGGAGCTATGGAAATGTGTTTCCACTTTTTCTTTCTTCCTTTTTTCCTCTTTCCATGCCTCTGCATTTTAGCCAGTTTGGACAAAGTGACTAGAAAGCCGGTAGGTACTTGGTGTTATTGCTACCAAACAAACAAGATAGTACATCCCCCACTATCGCACTTGTTATATCTCTAAATGGACCACTATTTAGTCTTGAGCCTTCTTAATTTGTTTGGTCCTATCTCCTCCCCTATATATGGGTTTGCTGGCCTCTTTCAACTTTCACCTTCTTCGACTTCCATTTTTTGTCTCGGTTATATATCATTTATGAAGCTATAACGCACTGCCTTGCCCTTTTCTTTCCCTCTCTCCCTCATTATCATATAGGACCACTCATTAAGATGCCCATTTTTTATGTGACCCTGCATGTGCCATTATGACGTTTGGTTAGTTTCTATGAGTAATCTCCAACACCCAGTTTCGTTATTAGGTGATCAAAGTTATATATATAGCCTTATAGAATTCCTTTTGATGAATCCTTCTCAGCTGCTTTAATTTGCCTCCTGGCTTCTTCCACTGTCATGTACTATTGGTTGCCTTTAATTAGATTCGTTCATTTAGTCAGAGAGCTTTTCATAGAGCCACATACGTCATTCAGTTACAGGTCCATTAATGATTTGCCTTAATTTCATCTCCAACTGGGTACTGAACTCCAGTCTTGTACTTTGCTTCAGCCCTCACAGCATTAGTACATATTTAGTCATTTACAGGTCCCCTCCAATGAAAAAAAAAAAATTGTCCACTTCCCGCATCTAATCTCCAAGACGTAGTGGACACGTCATTATCTTGTTATTTTTCCATTTTTATATCTTAACCGATATAAATTTGCGTGATGATTAGATTATCTTTGAGAAATTTGATAATGGAGAAGAATGTTACTAAATTGACAGCAAGACAGCATATAGATTTTTTACCGTGCATAAATTATTGAGAAGACATCATTATATAGCGTTTTGAAAGAGCTAGAAAATAATGAAAAGAGAGCGACTATTGAAGATGAAGGAAGAATATGATAATGAAAGGTTTGTGTTGATAAAAAAGGCAAGAGAGGGACAAAGTTACGGGAAAAGCTTCCTTCAATTCAACAAAAATAAAGATGACCCAATCATGCATACTTGTTTTCTTTATGCCTTTATCTTTCTTTCTTTTTCTTTTATGCCACTTTTCGCATCTTCCTCGGCCCCCCGTCTGCGACCCCTCTTTACATTATGGATATACATATACCGCACAAAATTCAAAAAGGAACAAATTAAAGTTCACAAAATATGTTCATTAAAAAACATATGGACACTAAATATTACTATAATTATGTTTGAAGAGAATGTCCGGGACGTACAAACTCGATTTCTTGGATTAGCAATCTCGCGGGAGCTAAATTTTGGATGTCGGTAACTCGCTGGAATCTCCCAATCATAAGTCAGTGTCGCTTTGATCCCCACGTTTTGACATTTAAACACGAGCCTGAAAATCTTGACTCAAACATGTATATATATATGCCAAAGAAAGGCTTTCCATGCCGGATTCAATTCAATAATTAATATCTCCTCTTTATGTTTAGGATTTTCATTCCGCTTCTTATTAAAAGTTAACCAAAATTCAGGTGAATAAAATATTTGATATATAATTTGAAATTTGTGAGTGTGTTTGGTGATGATTGGGCGAATAATGAAGGATACACAGCATCACCAGAATAGTTTTTTTTATCTTTTGAGAAATAGGATTAAGTTATGAATGTATAGGAATCTGAAAAGTATCATTATTTGTGAAAAATTGCTTAGGAGTGTTTGATTTTAAAAAGAAGCAAAAGAAGGAGTAAGCCGCAAAAGCCAAAAGTCATTCACTTTACAAAGCGAGGGGCCTGGGGCGAAAAAATAAAATAAAGAAAGTCTCTGATGATATTGAGTCACTTTGTGATATCTCTCACAAATGGAAATTAAAAGCTTGAGAGGTGCTTTTAGGGGCAAACACTGCAAAAGAGAGAGGACCACTTGAGCACTCTCAGATAGCTAGGAAATATGTATTGGCCATGAAAGCACTATTGCCCCTTCTCTCCCAATTATTCACAGCCCAGACCCCTCTCCTCTCGTTTCAGAAATTTATGAATCACACTTTTCACTTATTCACACGTTACTCAACTTCCTCATATTCTTCTTCATTTTTGCTTTTTCCTTCTTTCCCTTCATCTCTCTTTTGGCCTCTTTTCTTTTTATATGCTTCGACTCTCCACCATCACCAAAGAAAAAAATCAAAGGCATGTATCAACTTAAAGCTCATTGGCCTTTCAGGATTGCGATTGACCTTGATGATAAATCAACTACGGCCCTTTTTAAGCATTGGTTTTTTCTTCTAGTCAGTCTCTTTTCCGTGACATTGGATCCACCACCACCACCAGCCCTATGTTTTGTAGGTTTGACCCTACAACATAGAGGCATCATCGTCAATAATCACTTAATTGGTGGTTAAGTGTTGGTTGGTATTATCCGATATGATTGATCCTGTAAACCACCGTTCACCGTGCCAAATAGCTAGACTTGAGAACATGTATATACTCCCTCCGGTCCTAATTATAGGATAATATTTGGGAGTTAATCTTGGTCCTAATTATAGGACAAAGTTCTAATTTTTGTTAATTTATTCCCAAACTACCCCCTATTATACTTTCTCAATAATAATTAACACAATAATAATTTAATAATACACCTATGTATTCTATAAAGTGAGTAATGCTTGCAACTCATTAATGCCACATACACCTCAATTTTACTTTTTTTTTATTTTTTTAATAAAATAATTTTGAGCAATTTTTGTCATATTTTTCCCAAATCACCCCTACTAATACTTCCTTCACAATAATTAATTTAATAACACGCTTATATTCTATAAGTGAGAGATTCTACTTTCTTTTTTTATTTCTTAGTAACTAGCCACTCCTATGATAATGATATATGAGTATTAGTATTAACAAGCGAATTAAATTAAATTCAGTCCCATTTCCCGCTTGTCAAATTGTGTCATGCGGTGCGTTATTTCAAACAGACGCAGGACTTTGAAGAATGTGACGAGGGAGACGCACGAGAAAAACCAGAGAAGCAATGGACGAGAAAAAATAGAGAAGCAATGTCCAGGATGCTATTTCGACCAACTAAAAAACGTGATGTTATTTTAAATTTTAGGTAAGGGTATATTTGGAAAATAAATATAGATAACTAATTTAACTACTATCCTTAATTTCTTCAAAGTTAGTTAAATATGTCCTATAATTAGGACCGGAGGGAGTAATATTATTCTTGCTGATGCGTTCGTTATTGTTGTTGTTGTTGTTACAGTTTACTTCATTTATTCGGTTCAACAAACATTGTAGATAAAAATTAAATGCGTTCTCCTCACTTCTTAGCTTCTTGTAAGGGTGTATAGAATATGCTCCCACCATTTAATTGATTTTTTTTGGAGATATTAAAAAAGTTAATTAAATTACTTTAAAATATTTATATATTTGTCATTTTTCTCTACACTATTTTGCCTAACTTATAAAATGATATATAATCAAATGATACACAACATATGATATGAGTAAGTAACTTATTTAGCTTCCTTAATATCTTCAAAAAAAAGTTAGTTTTGTCTTATATTTAGGACCGAAGGGAGTATTTTCTTTACGGCTTGTTTTCTTTCCGAAGATATTACTCCCTCTTATCCTTAATATAAAACATATTTACCTAATTTGATTAGATTAAGAAATTTAGTTGTGTTAGTTAGTATGATATGTATTTTTTAAAATACCCTAGTCATTTTCCTCAAATTTCCTATTCTCTCTTCTCCTTGATTATTGTTGATAGAACATCAATAAGGGTAACCTAAGAAAATATTGACAAATATGAAAACTTTATACGTTTTATATGTAGAACTAAGATCAACTCCCAAAATATTTCTTATATTAAGGACCGGAGGAAATATAATGGATAAAATTTTTAAGTGGGTGTTCCTTCTTGATTCTCGATCTTATATAGAATGGGTCATTGTACCGAGTACTCCCTCCAGTCCTAAATATAAAGATAAAGTTGATTTTTTGTAAATATTTAAAAAGATAATTAAATTATTTTAAAATATTTATATTTGTCAATTTTTTTCTCCAAATTATTTTGCTTAAATTATAAAATGATATATAATATAAGGACATGCAACATATAATATAATATGATTAAGTAACTTATTTAGTTTCTTTAATTTCTTAAGAAAGGTCAATTTTATCTTATATTTAAGATTGAAGGGAGTAACATTATTTCCATATAAAAAGCAATGGAGGCCAGATCGGAAAGAGTGTGAGGGTGTAATAATATATATATATATATATATATATAGAGAGAGAGAGAGAGAGAGAGAGAGAGAGAGAGAGAGAGAGAGAGAGAATTATTGCCTTATTTGGGAAGCCGTAACGGAGGAGAAGAACAAGCAAAGGGGGTATGCACGTGAAAATATGCGAGGAAAAAACAACTAAATATAGAACGTAGAAAGGTTACGTGTGGCGATTGTGGTGCAGGGGTACTTAAATTCCAAGGGTTGGGGCCATGGCTGCCTTTAATCATTCAATCACCTTTTGTAATTATAGGCGCAAAAACTTGAAGAGTAAATTAATAACCAAAAGCACTTTGAGATTAAGAACCCAACCCTAAGAAACGACCCAATATAGAGCTGATCCCTGCGTCTAGTTTTCTGTGCCCGTTCTTTTAACTCAGTCTAGATACCATGTGCCTTTGTCCATTCACTTTAATTAATCCCACTCACGGGAATCTTCCACTTTATATCCACCCCCTCCCTTGTTTTCAAGGCCTGCATTATCATGTTAGCTCGCCTTTTACTTGAACCGAATCGTACAAACATTCGCTCAACTTGTCCTCGCTACTAGTACGCCACTGAGGTATTCGCTTGTCGCGTTTAATTACTTTCCGACTAATCACAGTTCATTATCGTCTTCCCTACTTGGAAGACTAGCATGTATCAGTGGAGGTAAGAACTTACAGATCATTAAATGTCTTCTCCCCAAAATACCCTTTCGTTACAGATGTTGGTAAAAACTAAAAAGCTATGCATCATTACTCATGAATTTTTTTTAGGGTTCATGTGCAAATTATTGCTCTGAAAGTTTTTTCTTAAGGAGCAATCTTAAGGAGCAATGTTACTGTAGATTTTTTTTTTTAATATTATCCTGAAAAGTGGTATTTGAAAGTGTTAAAAGGAAGCAATGTTATCTCTTATTGTAAAAAATTTAACGGTCAACATCAAACTTTTAACAGTCAGCGTTGGTTTTTTAATAGTGCGGGATAATATTGCTATGTTTTCGGGATAACAATACTCCCCCTGCTCCTTAATATAAGACATGTTTAGAAAATTGATCTTGATCCTAAATATAAGACATAACTTTTATATTTGTTAATCTTTTCCTAATTTACTCCTATTTGATAATCCCTCAACAATAATAAAAAAGGAGAGGAGATGAGAGAGTTAAGAAAGATAACCATGGTGTTTTAAAAAATACATGTCATATTAACTAATTTATTTAATCCACTACAAGAAAACACCTGATTTCCGATGGAATTTGCCACAGAAATTTGTTCTTGTCGAATTCCGACGGACATACTATCGGAAGGTTTTCCGACGGAATTTTCCGTCACAAATTTAGCCATAGAATTTCTGAAAAAATATTTTCCATGGCAACTTCTGACGGAATTTTTTAGGAATTTATCCAACGGAAAAAAATTAGAATTTTTAAAAATTAATATTTATAAAATTAAAATATTAATTATTAAATAATTATATTTAACCTTAATTATTAAAATTATATTATTATATTATTTATTATTTTATTTTATTTAAAAATAACATTTATAATATTAAATTATTATTTATTAAGTAATTTTAAATAAAAAAATTGTTTAATTAAATATATAAATATTCTTTTACGTTTTTATTAAATTTTTTATTATTTTTAAAAATATTATATTTAATTAATAATTAATTTTATGTATGTAATTAATTAATTACCTGTGTGTGTGTATGATAATGTGTAATAATATGACATAGGTTCATTTTGGCATAACTGGCAAAGACTCGGGTGCAAAGGCGTCTGTAGCGGGAGGAGAGGCATTTTCAAGAATTATGAGATGCGGACATGTGGCAGCCAAGGGAGAGGGACAAGTGGCAGCAGTAAGGAGCGAACACGTGGCATTTGGAAATTTTAAAAAAATTGCGACAGAAAGGAATTCCGTCGGAATTTCCATCAAAAATTTCTGACGGAATTCCATTGCAAATTTTTTTGTCACGCATCTAGTAGCGACGGAACGGATTCCGTCGAAAATGTGATCCGTAGGAAAAGTTGATTCCGTGGCAAATTCTGTCGCAAATTCAATGTTTTTTTGTAGTGATCCAATCAAATTATGTAAATATGTTTTATATTAAAAATTGGAGGGAGCAGCTTGTTTGTTTTTATATAAATATTAGGGTTAATGGGCAAAAATACCCACAAACTTTTGTTAAAAGTGTGACTAACACCATAAACTTTTTTTGTGTGTGTAAAAGTACTCATAAATTTAAAAAAAAAAAGGAGCAAAAGTGAAACAACCGTTAAAATCAACTAACATTCATTTGATAAATCATGAAAGCATTAAAATGCCCCTAGTGAAAGTCTCCCTCTGAACCTGATTCATCTTCATCTTCATCATCATAAACCATCATAAATAACAAATCTCTATAAAGATGTTGAGATTCATCGTCAAATTCAGTCACATATTAAACCAACAACAATCAAATCTTAATGTATTGATTCAGATAAAGTGGGTATTGAAAAAAAAAACAGGAAAGCATTAGCAAATTTCTTGACCAAAACAAGCACATATGTATAATAGCAAAGAGAATTGTAGAGTTGGCATCAAGCATGGCGTTGAGGGGTTGAAATCTAACTCTACTTCTAATCTAAATGTAACCTTGTAGCAAACCCAAAAGACCCACTATTGCACCGATATGATAATGAAAGTTCGAAGAATATATGTTCAGAGTGAATATGTAAAACATAAGCCTTCAAACCCAGTCAGGAATTTGATTGTTTTTGTGATCCATAGAGCCATACTCTTCATACAGGTCCATGAATGGCACTCCCTCATGTCCCTATTACTCGCGCAAATCCGGATGCAGTGATGATAATCGAAGGCGCCATAAAAGCAGAGCCTTCAATCATCATATGCTGCGATGAGGTGGCCGTCGGAGAGGAAGGAGGCTCCGATAACAGCATTGCTGAAGGAAGAGATCATAGAGGTGAGCTTGAGAAAGAGAGAGAACATCCAGAGATGGGTGACGTCGCCGCCATCGCCGTCGCCGAAATCTGAGAAGAAATGGGGGAGCTGAATGAAGGGAGGGAGGGTTTGAGAGAGAGAGAGAGTGTGTGTGTGTGTGAGAGAGAGAGAGGACAGGGGGAGGGATAAGGAGCAAGCTCAGTAGAGATGGGATGATGGCCACCATCACTAGTTGTGGATGATGCCATTGCCGTCGGAATCTGACGAGGGTGGGGGAGTTGAGAGAATGAAAGGAGGGTTTGGGAGTGAGAGGACAGGGAAGGGGAAGGGTAAGAATAGGGGGAATTTTAAAAATTTTATGCATTTTTATTTTTTTAATATTGTGGGGCCTACAAGAAATGTTAACAGAATTTATTAAATTTAACAGAAGCGTAACTTTTGCTTTTTTTTTTGAAATTTTATGGTTACTTTTACACCACAAAAAAATTTATAGTGTTAGACGCACTTTTAATAAAAATTTATGGGTATTTTTATACTTTAACTCTAAATATTACCAAGTATATAGGGTTTTTATATCACTAATGTAATAGCTTGTTAGTAACTAGGTGTGTGTAGAAATTAAATTTGTCGTTTTACACTTTTGATTCAGATGCTGCGTCATATCGATCAGTTCAGCATAACTTGGGTTGGTGGGGTGTCCACACTCCACACATGAGAATGCATGAAACGCACACCCCATACCACTGACGCGCAATAAATATATGAGTACTACAAGCCTAGGCCTTCCAATTTATGTGTTCATTTTCCTAGCTCCTCGTTGCTTCAATTCTATTTCCAAAATCCCTCCTCAATATCTGTATATATATACAAGCATACCCGATATAGTTAATCATCATATAAATTTTTATATAGAGCGATAGAGAATGCACGAATTTTTTAACAGAGAGAGAGAGAGAGAGAGAGAGAGAGAGAGAGAGAGAGATTTGAGTTTGAATCTCAATATTGAAGATAATATATAAGGAGAGAGAATATATATACAGGTGAAGGAATGCAGGGACAGAAGGGAAAAAATGGAAAGAGGAAGAGAAGGAAGAGAGAGTTGCATGAGGAAATTACGTGAGGAAAACTATAATGGCAGTGGTCCATATATTTGTCTAGAGATGGATCTATCCGGTCCAGGTGTAAAAGCGACATCTACATGTGCCACATGCGCATATCCACCACCGTATGGGGCATAATTCTACATTTTATTTCCTCTTACCTAACTCATAAGCCGTTATGGCCCTATTAAATGACCACGTGTCCCCCCGTCCACTCCCTTTCTCCCCATTATATTTCCTACTCCTTTTGTGAATTACTGTGAGCTAATCTACGATACCCTAAATGATTATATTCCCAATATTCGTATCATTATTACAGAAAATATTTTTAATGTTCCTTTTTTATTCTTTTAAATATCTACAAATAGAGGGACGTTAATGTAAGTGACGCAATAAATAATAGCAATAACGTTTGAAAATAAAGGGACACCTAAAGGCTGCACTTTATATGTTTCTATCTTAAAAAGGGACATCTAAAGTGTTACATTGACACTTTAAACTTCCATTTTTTAAAGAATGGATGTTTAAAGTGTTTTTCTTTTTAAAAAAAATATTGTTTATATTTTTCATTGCCCAACAATTAAAACCTACAGAAACAGAATTGAACAATTCTTCATAAACGAAAATGTCCTTACAGATTGTAAGGGAATATCCAGTACTAGCTAATTAAAGTGTTGACTCCTACTAATACAATGTACAATAATTACCGCAAAGTGTCAAAAAGTTGTTTACACAACTACTGATTTATAACAAATTTATAAGTTATCATCAATTTATCACAAAATGTCAGAAGGAAAACTCAAAATCTAAAAAAGATTAATATTGGTGAAGGATAATGAATCTAAATGTCAGCACCAACAAAATGTATCTACAATAATCCCAGTTTAAAACTTAGTTTATAAAAAATAATAATAATTAACCATACCTTTTGGCAACGGTGGGAGAGGGAGGAGGGAGGCCAATTGCAAGAGAGGGAGGGAGGAGGAACCAACAGCGTCAAAAATCCAAGAGGGACGGTGGTGACAAGTTTCAACAGTGGAGAGGAGAGAGGAGGATGACCTTTAAGAGAAACTTACGGTAGTGAGAGGGAGTGGTGGTGGAAGCAGAAACTTCAAGAGAATGATGGTGGTAGGAGGAGCTTCAAGAGAGAATGAGAGTTTTGAATAAAAGAAACTTGCAGGGATAGACATGACTTTAAAGGAAGTGATGTCAGTTTGATTGACAAACATTACCTTTTTTAAAAAAAATTAAACTTTATAGTTCCCATATTCAAATAGGAAATTCTAAAGTCACACTTTAGACTTAGCTATTTGAATTTAGGAATTCCAAAGTTTAATTAATTTATTTTTTTACTTTAGATGTCCCAAATTCAAAAAAGAAAGTCTAAAGTGTGACTTTAAAGTCAATTTTATTTGGGACGTATAAAGTCAATTTTTTTTTTATTTTTTTTACTCTAGACATCTTAAATTCAAACTGGGACGCCTAAAACTACCAAGTTCCCACCTAGAATTACAAAAATATCATCACCTTTATTTTTTATTTCCCTTTTTTAAAAACAAATATCCTTTAAGGTAGTATAACCTATATTCCATAGTAATGTATCCTCATTGCAAACCAAGAGGCAGAGCACAAGAGCGGAAAAATTATTGATATCCATCTGTACACAACTTGTCGTGTTAATGAGACTAAAATTGCACTACTACTCATTAGAATTTTGTTGGAGTATGCCTTAACGTTCACTCATAAAATGGGTGCTTAATTATTGGAAAATACTGGTGGATGCTGAAATATATGTATATAATACACATATAGTCTTAATGTCTGTTATACTTGGAAAGAATTGATCTTGTTTCTAAATATAAGGCTTATTTTTCATACTTATTGGTTTTTTACCAAACAATGCTTATCAACACCCCAACAACAATAATTAAATAATGCACCCATTTATCTTATAAGAGTAAAGCTTTTTTTTTTTGCCAAAAAGGATTTAGGGTTAGGGTACAATTTTGCTTTAAAAGTAACTACTTATGAGTTTTGGATATTTAGAAGTTTTTAAGGAACAATCTTGCTCTGCAAGTAACCAAAAGTGTAGCAATTTTGCCCCTTAACATTAAAAATGTTAATGATCCACGTTAATTTTTTGACAATTAAGGCAAATTTTCTCATTACTTAACACTTATGGGATGAAATTTCTTCTCAAAAAAAAACTTTTAAATATCTAACACTCTTGAGTGGTTACTTTTAAAGTAAAATTACACCTTAACCTAAGGATTTATAAGAGTAATGCTTAATATGCTTTAGAGAAATTCATTAATACCATAAACAAAACAATCTACTTTTCCAATAAATAATTTTAATATTTTTAACATTATTTTAATGCAAGTACTCATTCAAAGTGATTGGGTTTTTCCCTCTTGAAATATAGTCCAACAATAAAATATCAATCTCATTATGTTGTTTTTCTGTCACAAGAAAAACAATAGGAGAATCCTATATAAATTCAGTTGAAATAAAAAAATCTAAATTTAGGTCTTCACTTTTAACAAATCCTTGATCAGGCCAAGAGGCTTAATTAGAAATTTCTAAATGTTGTTAAATGATCATATTGCCCAGTCAAAATCATATCTTCTTTGCCAAATCATCTCTACCTACTAATTCAATTCTCTCTTTGCTTTCTTGGTTTTAGTTACAATTATTAGTGTATTAACTAAAAATCAATGAACTTTACTCCATGATTTAATATATGATTCAAAAATGGAATAGACACGTGTTCATTAATTTCCTTTAGAAAAGCGGGCAACTAAATTCTTTGTCTTACATATAGGATCAATGTTAGAGAAATGGAATAAGTGAAATTTCCCAACCACCACATGCAAAGGTTTTTGATGAAATAGAAGAATGATTCCACCCATTATATTCTTATATCTACATAATATCTTAGTTGAACAAAAATATTTGTTATGATTATATAGAATATATACAAATTTGAATAATTTTATTTCAACAAATAGCCTTGTTTTTTTTAAAAAATATTGTATATATAGAAAAATATTTGTTTTTTTTATAAAAAAACAAATCATAAAACAAACTAACTAATTTTTTTTATCAAACAAACAAACAAATTAAGAATAAAGAGAAAATATTAATTAAATATCATTGAAATAATAAAAAATGGACTGCATCTAACTAACTACCTTCAATTTTCCTTTTTAATTATAGAAGGGTGTTCTTGTCTTCTAATAACATTAAAAAATACTTAATGGCCTCATTAATAATTTATTAAATGTATAGGCCTAAATTTGGATTGATTAACATACGCTTCCATTTGTATTTTACTTCACCAAATATATGTTTACTAAATAGAAAAAATTGAAAAAAATTAAGTAAACATTTAAAAAATGACATTCTGCTCATTAAATAAATGGAATTCTACACATTAAATCCTAAACCGTAAAATTCATTTTAAATCTATAAACTTTGGAATCTATAATAAATTTATTTTTAAAAAATTATAAACTAGGATAAAAAAACAAAAAGATCATTAGTATATTTTTGAGAAATTTATTATATTTAACTAATTTAAGTATACTTCCTCATCTAATCAAACTAGTTAAATGATTCTTAACTTAAATATGAGAAGAGTAAAAACAACAGCATGTTTTAGGATCCCAAAGAAATAAGTAGAGATTCATTAGCTAGGTAGTTAACTATGGAAAGTGCAAAAGCGAATTTAGAAGGGCGTAAAATTGGTGGCGGCAGATAGAGAGAGAAAAATAAAATAAAATGGGGGCGACATACGCCAAATATTCGTGTGCTGAGTGCTGAGTGCTGAGTGCTGACTCGGCCTTTTAAGAATAATAGAATAGAATAATGCGACGTGGACGGTGGCAATTTGGGGTTTACGTAGTCTCATGAAGGATATATCAGTAATTCCATTCCGACACAATTATTTTGCTGAAGACGGGTTCTTTACCGAACGGGACTCCAAGTCAAATAAATGATTCCCTCCTCCCACACAACCTCATCCGCACCCTCATCAACTTTTTAACCAAGCTAAGCTAAGCAGAGCTCAATAGCTCATTTCCCCGTTTCAGTTCCCTCCCATTAATTACTTCCAACGTCAGCCTCCTTACGTGGCCCCCTTCCCCTTCTCTTCGCTTCTTCTTCATAACGGCGCCGTCAAATTCCCCGTTTCCACCCTCCCCCGTCTCTTCGCACTGGACCACCACAGCCACCGCCACTAACAAAAACCTACTGCACAATCCAAATCCTTCATTCATGATCACAATTTCCTCGTCTAACCACACGAGCCTACCGCCCCCCCCTCACATTCTTCACTCCCCTCGTCTCATTCTCTCGTTTTCACTAACCAAATTACGAGAGCATAACCGTTGAAAGACATGACGAGGAAGTGCCGAAAAATTGAGCAGATTAACGCTGTAATGGAGATGACTCGGGTCGGTATGATCTCCGGCGCTGGGGCAGCGTTAGCTGTGGGAGCTACAACTTCATCTGCAACGACACGCAAGAGGAGGAACCTTAACAGCGATGAACATCTCAAATTTACTGCGGGATCATCCTTTGTTCAGCATAACAGTAGGAGTCCGGTCAACTCTCAACCAGAAACGACGCTATTTCCGCCGGCGGAGTCAGAGGCACACTGCAGCAGCCTTCACACCGATGAATTTCCGGACTCTTGTTGTTCCAGCAACGGATCCTCTGAGCAAGAAGACGAGAGCATCGTTTTCTTAGATCTGGAGGTAGAGTGTTAGCATTACCTCGTGAACCAATTGATGACAGTGAATATTTTTGTTTTCGCTCTCGATGCTTTTTTATTGGACAACCATTTGTTGCGCTCTTTAATTACTTGTCTTTATCGGTCTTTCATTTTTCACCGAAATAGAATTGAATGCATCCTGTTGAACATGTTTGCAGGTAGAGAGCGCTCAGGTTGAAACATCGACGTGTAATTGCAGCGACGACGAAAGGTTTTAAAACGCCGATATATATATTTAAACTTTATATTAAACTGCTTCCGGTTTTTCAAATTTTGGACAGTTATTTATTTGCATTCGAAAAAGCGTGAAATAAATTGGAGCTCTTAATTCTTTCCGTTTAAAATCCGGTCATTCTTCCACCAAAAAAATTATTCAAATTTCAGTTTCAATTTCAAATCCTACAAATTCCACCAAACGACACCCTAATTGTTCCTTTTACGCAGGAGGGACATGAGCCTTACGAGCCAGCTCCGAACCAAGTCAGAAGACATGGAGTCGGAGGAGAAACCGAAGGAGAAGCTCATAACGGAGGTGAATTCCCAGCGTAAATCCACGGGGAAAAAGAGGCCGCCAACAGAATTAGAGCTGGAAGAATTCTTTGGTGCCGCCGAGAAAGAGATTCAAAATCGGTTTGCGGAGAAGTAAGTCGATCAAACCAAAATTGTTTCGCTCATTCACATATCAATGGCATTCTATTTCACATAATGAACGGCTTAATTTTCTATCATTTGGATCTATTTTCGCGGTAACGGTAATATACATCTGTATTCCTCAAAATTCGGTGCAGGTATAATTATGATATTGTGAACGACGTGCCCCTGGAAGGACGCTACGAGTGGGTTAAGTTAAAGCCATGAACATTAGCTCTCTTCGCCCCGGCCAACCTTCAATAAAGAAGATAGCGATCTGAGCATGCGACTTTCTGACATTATTCTTACGTTTAGTTTAGGTATTTCAATTCCTCTTTTGTTTGATGTACAGATTGTTGCTTTATCTTTACTCGTTAGGCACTAGTAGAATTATCCTACGTTTGTTCTTTGTACGGGTTATACGGAGAAGCAAGCTTGCGCAAAATTGTAAATTGCCACGGTGAAGAACAGACGGTTTGAATGACAGAATTCTAGCGTCCATTTTCCTCAACCTCCCAAATATTCGCGTCTGTTTCTCTGTGACATGTTTTGCAGGTCCTTCCTCTGCAACCTGCAAGGTACGAGTAAAGTCAGTGACAGTATCTCATTTTCCGTTTTCTTTTATTTTTTTAAAACTAGTTTTCTTATCTCGTGACGTTAATATCCTTCATCGATCTATCTTGTCTTTTTCCTTCCATTTTATTTAATTCAGTGCTGAATTGTCCTTTCCTTGCATAGCTGTAAAAAAATAGTGCCTCTTCTCAATTTTATTTGTTTTCATTTAATAATCGAGACATTTGTCTATGGTGAGGGAATTTATTTGATAGTGATAAAGAATGAATTGAATTTAACGGAGAAGAGTGAGAGATCAGCTTGATGAAAAACTGAAAACGGCCGGGGAGACGAATGAGCTGAACCGAGGATAGGAGTTGGTTACGGACACGTACGCGTCTCTGAGGGCTATGAAAGAAAGCTGCAATTATCTCTCATGTGGCAAAGTGTGTTTGCAGTGCTGGAACCAAGTCAAACAAGCGCAAGTAAAACAAAATGTACCAAACTAGAAGATTTTGGTTATTTCCACCCATTATTCTCTTTCTCCCTCGTTTCTCCGATCATCCTCGCTCCCTAAACATCCATCTCTCATATCGCAAATTCTTGAAACTACTTACTGGGCTAGAAACTGTTAAAGTCTAAATTGTATTCTATTCGTTTGAAATCTATATATAGACAATCCCATGGTTAATTATCAATCCGAAGGTGATGTATGTAGAGAAAATATCACCTTGGAAGAGGATGAGGTGAGGAAGGGGTACTAAAGAAGAGTTAAGAGTGTGGCGGTCCTGCAAACAGTGCGTAGCCTATATATATGCCCTGTTTGGTATGGTGGAATTGAAAGCATAGAATTGGAATTGGAATTCAATTTCATGAGTTATGCATGTTTGATATAAAGAAAAGCTCATGGAATTTAATTTCATATGGAAGTCAAATGGGGTCAATTCTATCAAACTCAATTCCATCCAAATAGTTAATATTTGCAATTCCATATCTTTAATTCCAATCTTGCCCTTTCTGTGATGAGACCCAGGTTCAGGAACCCGGACTGGACCGGACCGGCCTGTCCGTCCCGGAAACTGGTGAACCAGTCTAGTTCCCTATCCGGTTTGGGTTCCAATTTTTTTTTATATTTTTACTTTAGAATTTCATACTATAAGCTTAAAATTTTCAATTTCTTATAAAGAAAGGGGATTTTTTATTTTTTTAATTATAAAGGCATTTTGATCTTTTTACATATAAATTAAGACTCATTTCTATGACATACCAAACATACTTTTAAACCTTATTTCCATTTTCATATTCATTTCCATTTCTATCAAAATCAATTCCATTACAGCAAAGAGACCCATCGTACGACGATATACTTAGATGATTGGGCCTTTCCCCTTCACTTTGGTTTACTATCTTTAGTTTTCTTCCTTTATTTTAATGAGCATTGCATACAGCGTGGGAGTAACGTGTTTGTCACGTAGTGGCTAGGTGGCATAATATTCAGGAAGTCGGTTGGCAGTGAAGCACATGGGAGTGAGATTCGCCTGCGTCTCAGTTTCATGATGTGGTAAGGTAGGCGTCTAGGGGACGATATTGCTTTATGGCGCGCAGTGCGGTACTCGAGAAATCGTTGCTTTCCGTTATACTGTAATCATTGCCTTTACCAACACCAGTTCTGTGTACTATCATTTTTTAGGCGTCATTTCCTCGCCAGAAAAGGAATCTCCCAGCAAGTTAGCTGGACTACACAGCTGTTTACTCCCACCCCCCCCTAAAATGACTGGCCTTTTGCTTCCGCCAATATTATTGGTTATGCGCAATGAACAAATCACCTCACGAATTGGTGGTCATACAGCGGATCTCATATGAATTACTACACCAATTCTAAATATAAGATAAAATTGATTTTTTAGAGAGATTAGGAAAACTAAATAAATTACTTAATCATATCATATTATATATCCTTAGATTATATATTAATTTATTAGTCAAACTAGTTAATTTGAAGAAAAAAAATATAAATACTCTAAAGTAATTTAATTAGTTTTCTTAATTTCTTTTAAAAAAATTAAATCTGTCTTATAATTAAAATAAGAGGGAGTAATTATTTCTATCAGTCTCATTGGTCCAGTGATTTGGAGAAAAATGAAGATAAGACAAGAAATAAATTCACGCTGCTGTCCATTTCTTCATTCTAATTATAAGTAGGCCAAACGCGGGGCCTCTTTTTTATTGCCACATGACAAAATTAATGATGCATAAATTCACAGTGAGAATAGCATTAACCAGTGTGGAGTCCAAAGTCACCCAACACCATCACTGGATGTGAAATCGATCGTTGAGGATAAATTAGAGTACCGTGTAAATTAATTAAAGGTTTGAACCCAAAACTATCCATGTACTAGAAAATAAAATAGGATGATCATGAGTGCTTTGCATTTATCTTTAAAATATTAACGGTGCTGAAGATATTCGATCAGCAGTCCCCGAGGAAGATCAAAATCGCTTGTCCATCTCTCTCCATAGTACGGGCGTGCGTGATTGTCAACAGACAATTGACAGAACAGCGACAAGATTACGTTGTCCTCAAATACGAGTTTCACATCAGGAAATAGTAATTCTGATCTTAGGATTTTAGCGCCTTACATTATTAATTACTGGGTTTTGTCTTGGTGTCCTTATTAGTGGCGCCAGGTAGGTGCAGGGGTGTTTAAAAATCTGATGGGCTGATCTAAATCTTTTGGGGGGCGAAAAAAAAGAAGAGCAGAGAGGGTACGTCAGGTGAGGTTAAAGAAAAAGGAGGATAGTGGGAGATGTACAAGTAGATAATAAAGATATATATATATATAGGAGACAGTGGCATATGGGCTAACGTTATGTTAGAGAGTCCTAAACGAAATGCCGACATTAAATAAAACTTGGAAATCAGGATAGTGGATGGAGAGAAGTGAGAGTGGTACGACGAAGAGTGACTAAATGCAGATAAGGTTGAGAAGGGTAATTCCGTAGCCAGAAAGAAGCAGAGGCTTGCTTAAACTTGAAAACAGATAAAGATAAAGCAATTTTTTACTCGCTTGGGGTGGACCCTCCCCCTACGACACTCTAGTCGATAGGGACATGGGATGGTGGAGACTGGAGAGACTGGCTATAAGGATCTACCTTTGAAGTGGCAAGCATTAGAATTATTGATGTGTAAATAAAGAAATGCATGCACATATATATACAAGGGTTTGTTTAATTTGCTGCTTATGCACGCACATTGGGAGAGATTTTGATGTGGGTGGAGGGATGAAATTAAAGAAGTGAAATAGGAAAAGTAATTAAGTAGTCTGCTTTTTTATTTTTTGGATGAAAAGATGTAAAGAGCATTGTTGAATAGTAAAATTTTAATACTTGACAAATTATAGGGGAGAGAGAGTGGGTTGTTAGTTGTTAGGAAGCTGTAGGCATAATCTGAAAAAGCTATGACGAAGAAGAGTATTGTTGAGAAGAAGGGAGCCATTGTTCTCGGATCTTGTGCCCAATTCTTCCAGCTTGCCACCCCTTCTTCTGGTCCCCCGTCTCATTCTTGCTTTGTTTCCGCAGATTGCTTAACCACCCCCACGAACAAAAAAAAAAAAAAACGGAAAAAAAGGCACACTCATGTATTTCAACTTTTTAAATTACTTATGATTAAAGCAATTAAAATTATATCAGAGAGAATAACTGCATAGATCTGAAGCAAATAATATAAATATTAAATAATCCCACAATAAGTAAATAGCATGTAATGACAAATTTGGATGAAAAAATGACACGTCTATGATATTAATTTATTATTAAGAATTTTTTTAGTGATTATATTATTTTTTGGGACGTCATATAGTGATTGTCCCTTAAAATTAATTCATACACTTGACCAGTTTTCTTAAATGGCATGAACGGAAGCTCGTACCATCACATCCCGAAAAAAAAAAAAACTTATAGTGTCATCACTAAATATATACTAATGATCGAATTTTGTGACTTATGGTGTCCACTGAACAGATGTCATAAAATCAACTAGGCTGACACAAACAATTGCTCATCCTCTGACATGCCATCTTGACATATAACAGAAGCAAGGTATTAAAATCCGGATCGGGTATTGAACCGATCGGGGTACTGGGTTAAGAGTCAGTAGGTCAAACCGGGGCCAAACCGGAGCTAAACCGGAATCAAACCGGTGAGTAATTGAAAATTTTAGGCTTATAGTATGAAATTCTAAAGGAAAAAGTTAAAATTTTTTTTTAAATTGGGACCCTGACCGGACCGGTCTACTGACCGGTTCGGCGGGTTCCAGGTCGGACCAGCTAGTCCGGTCTGGGTCCAAGAACCCTGAACAGAAGAGAGGAGCCCTAGCTCTCAAATTTTCCTCTTTTTTAATTATATATATATATATATATATATAACATTGCCCCAAAATTTATGTAAACATTACATTGGCACGTTACAAAAACTTAAAGACTCTAGATGAAGTTCATTTCACTTCTACGTGTAACATTTTAATTGATTATGGCTGAAATCTTTTTCGAGAAGTTATGTATTATTATCGAAGTAATCAAGTATTAAACAGTAAATTCAATACTAAGTCACAAAGCTCTTTATATTGTGTAGGAATCTGTATCAAGGATGACCTCAAATCATTTAACATTAGATACATTTTGTTATATTGTTAATAAATTTTTCCCATTATTTTTACCCAAGAAATATTCAATTGGAATATGAATTGTTACGTTATGAATTTTATGAGCCCAATATCCAAATTTTCAAATTTCTCCATTATTTACAAATAATGTCAAAAAATCATAAAGATAAAAAATTTTTATTGTTATTCTTTGATTGAAAAATTATGTTGACTTTCCCATATCAACAACAACAACTAAATAGGCATTTTCAGCTATGAATATATTAACATAAGGCCTCGTAGTAAGGTGCGAGACGGTTCTTGCATATTGATTTTTATTGTTTATTATGAAGGGGTTGCCAAAAAATTTACCCTAAATAGAATAATTAATAATTTTTATGTTTGAATGTTTATATCATAATAATTATTTATTTATATAGCATAATTCGTTTCATTTTTTAAGCGATTAAAATATTATATACACCTTTCATACTTAAACCTGCATCCACATGGATTTGGAAGGTGGTATATTTAAAAATATATGGTGTTAAAGTCAAATGAAATCTTTTGCGTAGGCGGGCATAGATGATTAAGACGCTCTAGCGGGTGAATAAAAGATAGGCACTTGTGGGCAAGAATAAAAGATAGGTACTTAAAATTTATTTGTTTAATTAATAGGATACTACGATGAACTTGGTCAACGGACGTCAATTATAACTTCGGTTGTGATTAGTTACTAAAAATGGGCAGTTCCACGTGCCCCCATCTTGCAAAGTGTATCGTAATGCGTATCATTAAACATGGACTATTAGATCTTAATCCAATAATTATAAAAAGGATAAACAATGAGAGCGGGAAAGAAAAGAAAATGCGAGAAACCAAATCCAATTTGGAGTACACTGATCACTTTTTAGTCTCATTGGCTGCAACTCTAACTCTAAGGTTTACATTTTGCTTGACCCAAAAAAAAACATGAAAAAAATATATGTATGTCAAATAATCAAACCATGTACTGCTTATGAACTAATAATTGACGCAATAGACGCTAACATTTATCATTTTCATTCAACAAATAAACCTTTTGTTTGGCCAGATTCAACAAATGAACTTGGGCAACAAAGAAACAGCTGGACATGAGTCAGTATGCAAGGCAGCTATTTATTGAGGACGCACGAACACACACGTAGGCATCATTAAAATTTTCCCAGAATTACCTATCATGAATTACTCCCTTCAGTGCATAACGTAACCCACCTTCTATAAGAATTTTGTGGTCCTAGATACAAATGACTTTACAACAGTTTGTATAGCATTGAAGAATTTATATATAAACTATGCCATTCTTCTTAATTTACAATGAAGGATGAAGAGTATGTGCAGTACTCATCTTTTAAATTTATGGTATTTATTAGGGGTAAAGATGCAAATTAGAACATATTTTCGACCACTTTAATAATACAACTAGTTTTTATTGATTCTGAGAAATTAGTTATAATTGATTCGTACTATGCACTTGAGGGAATATTAATGGGAATGCCATGCGGGAATGATGCTGCACACGACATATACCGACACCACATTTACTGAAGACAGAGATATGTGGCCATTTATTTAATGTGTTGAATACACAAACGAACGATAGAACTGACATATATTTACAAATTTGGAAAAAAGGTTATCTTGATGTTAGTTGTTTGAAGTTGACTTCTAGCACCCAACCCATTTATTGCATCTCCAGTAGACAAGGTTCAACACAAGAACTTCCTAGAAGGTCGCACATTCTAATACTCCTCTCGCCCAAGTAGAGAAGGTTGTTATTAACACAAACCCCTCCCCTCGTAAATGGAAAAAGTTGCACGATTTAGGTCATAAATCATACAACTCATTTTTTATCATATTTAATAATGCGGGAATTATCAACTAATTGTGAAGAAGTCGAAACTCAAATGTCATAAAAGTCCGGGGAGATGGGAGAAATTCTTGCATGAAACTAGTTTACCATATCATTTATAGTCTGACAAATAACAAGCCAACAACTTCGTTGAATTTCCCTCTCATCTAAGTATGTGTTTGGATTAGCTTTTAAGAATAACTTTAACAATTTACGAGGTAAATATGTGAGATAAATTTTGTATCGGGTTGCGTAAACCTAGATTTAAAACTTAGATTTGAAAGAAACCCAAACACTCATTAAGCCTTATATCATGTCAATAGATGATGACCGAATAGTTTACTGGCCACCGTGATGCTGTCATCGGGTGGGCCATCCGATTGCACATGGGCCATTTAAGTACACGCACAATTTGAAGTTTAGGCCCAATCCCAATTGAGGCACTCAAACTTCAAAATGGCCCAAGAGCCTCTGTCATTCCATCCAGCCACGTGACGGGGATCGCTTTTTCCACTGGCACGCGTAGATCTTGGTACGTCTCTTTGCATTTTAGCCTACACATGTTTGTACTTCACTTGGTTTCAATTTAGCCATTCACCACAAAAAAGTACAAGAGAGTGACTGCACCCTAGCTTTGACCAAACGAGAAAACGAAAGAATATATAGAGCAGTGAGCAATATAAAAAACGAGATTGGCTTGAATCCCCAGATGGGTATGTGTGCGTGTGTGTAGACAACAATCCATTTCACAATGATGGAGGGAGGGGGAAAAACCGATACTTGGATATCCTAAACATTTTCATCTGAGGCATTGGATACTATAAACCCGCCGGATCGTAAAGGAATGTCATGATCCACATAACGAACAAGTAAAGCCTTCACGATTTGCTGAAATCTTCTCCTGTAAGTTGGAAACTTGGATACACTCTTTATCATTCCAATCATCCTACCAATGCATTAAGCCATATGCCCATCAGTCAAAGAAACAAACAATGCAGAGATTGTTTCTGTAACTTACAAGTCAAAAAGCAAGTCACTTACCTTCTGCTAATTCCCTGGACTTGAGCAGCTCTAAGAGGATCCTGAAGCACTAAACTACCATTGTCCCAAGCCTCCATGCGTTGTGTGTTGCTTCCAAACAGAACTACTTTCTCCAAGTATCTGACTTCCCCATCCTCCAATTTTATGACGCTAATCTGTTCCTTTAGAACCATTATTGGATTGAAGAACCAATCCAATAGTTTGTCTTTGGGTCTGTTCAAATGAGTTATCTCAAGACCATCAATTAGAACAAATCCACTTGAGTTGGATTTGATGGAGGACAGAATAGTTTGCAGAAATGAATAACATGGCAAGCCAACTCCAACAATGGCTGCTTCATTGTTGTTCTTTCCCTTCAACCACTCATAAAGGTCAGCATCTGTGAGTACATTTGCATCCAGTAATTCCTTGCCTTTCATCTCACAGGACCTCATCATATGGTCCCAGATCTGACACATTAAGTAGGGCATGAGAATTTCAATTTATATTATCAAGGCTCAAGCTGCGGGAACGAAATTCAATTTTCCAACAGTTGACTTGACCTAATATTCTAGACCAAATGATGACCATGGATGAAACCTGAAATACCTGCACCATTTTCACTTCATGAATAGTCTCTCTTACTGATCTTGAAGCAGTTAAGTCTGGCATAAAGATTGCAGGTGAATCTGTAGTGATAACTGACACGCCTCCAGCCCCACTATTAGCTTTCACAGAGAACTCTGATGAATGTGCAACCCTTTTCTTTCTGTACCGGGGCCTGGCTGAGAGCAAATTGATTGCTGATATTAATGGAACAAATTGCCAGGCACTAGAAAACATGAAAAGAAACTAAATGAGAGAATGATTACTTTGGAAAGATAGTTCCCTCACGAAGATAGAGCCAGTCGTTTGTGTACTCATCAAACTCAGCAACCATTGCAATCACATAGGCTACACCTCTACGAAAGGATCTTTCCTTCACCAACAAGGAAGTTTCAAAATGAGTCAAGCGGTTAAGTGAAGGCAAAATCGCCTAGCTTCTGGAATGAGAAACAATAGAGAGAGGAGGGGGGGATAAAACCTGAAATACAATAACAGATGCATAAACTCCAATAAAAAAGCTGGAGAAAATAGCCAGCAAAATGCTAGCAATGACAGCAAGTGGCCACATCAGTATTGTTAATCCAGCAATTGGGATACAAGCAGTTTCAAGAAATGGGCCTTCTCTGCTAATTAAATCCTGAATCAGTCGGAACCAGCCTTTGAACAACATGTACGGACTCTTTACAATGGCAATTGCAGTAAAAAGAGGAATCTCAACAATTAGCCCCATTATCCCCACGATGATACAGGCAGGAACATGAATTAACCTACACCCAAAGAACAGAAAATTTTCATTTGTCATAATCATCCTTATATTTTTCAACTTCGCAGAGCAACCTAGTCAAGCACATGAGACTAAAGGAGTGGTTCACATAGTTAATGTCAAGAACTTCACCTTAGCCTTTGAAGCTCATCAGAAGCAGGTGACTCACGTAATTCCTTCAAGTAACCTGAGTACGAATGGTAACATATATCTGCAAAATCTCTTACTACAGTGCAACTCCCTTTGATAGTTCCCCAGGTACCGTCCTAAATTCAAATACAAATAAATAAAAACGAGAGCAAAAAAGGTAGACATGTGCTGAGAAAACAAGATCTTATTATAAGAGCATCACCACTAAAGAGTGCAAAAACTTCTTGGACTCGTGATCATGTCGGAAGGCCTCAAAAGTAGAAACCCATGGCGTGAAAAAGCCGTATCCTACCCCAACAAGAACGCTTCCGGCTATGCCTAGACCCAACCATAAACCAAATAACGCAGGCAAAGCAAGAAAAATAGCAACTTTCATAGCGGTATCAAAAATATTGATCCTGCAAACGTAAATCCATAAGCAAAAGAGGTAGAAGACTGAAACTCATAATCATGGAGGAAAAATAATTCGGAGAGAGCGAAGAAGAAGTACTTCAACAGGGTGTAAACCGTCCAGGCCACATGTGCAGGAAACAATCCCAAAATTACGCTTACATTCCCTATAATCAGTAACAGAGCAGCAACAGGACCCACAAGCAAGCCTGCAGAATTCCATGAAAATTTCAAGAATTTATTGTTCGAATCTACTTTGAACCACAAAAGGATTAAGAAAATAATCTTGAGTATTTGGATTCACCAACAGATACTGAATCAGGCAAGAAAGGGAATGAAAAGGGGCGAGAGAAGTGACCTTTTATAGCGCCGCAAACAAAAGCAGAGCAGAACGCAAACACCACGTAGGCAACCCTCATCCAACCATTAAAATCGCCAGGAAAGTCCATACTAAAGAATCATGAAGACGTTACCAGCACCAAACTGAAATTTCAATGGAGTTTTGAGTACAATCGTACAGAATAAGTTGGGGTTCAAATTTCAAAGAGCATCGTAAAGAAAAGGAAAATTTCTAAAATAAGAGCTTTGAAGATAGGGGAGGAGGCGTGCGCTGCAAGAAGGTAACAAAAGAAGAGAAAGAAAATGGAAACTCAGCCAAAAGCCTAAAATCAGTCATTAAGATATTCGGGGCCAAAAAGTGATATTGTCACAAGGGAAGGAGAGAGAAGAAGGAATAAAAAAAGAAGGCATTGACCAGTCTCGAAACACCCAACGCCTGTTCCATAACTTCAAAGGAGGAACAGAAGAAGAAAACGAAAAAAAAAAAAGCAACGGTCTTAACGGCAGTTGGCGCTACAATCCTAATGAAACCCCAACGCCGGTGCAAGGTCATGCACACAACATATATATATATAGGATGGCAGGAGCTCAGACAGCTTAATATTATTTTTTACATCAATGCCATTTAGATGACTAATAAAATCAATATATATTTAAGAATCTGTGCGTGAAAGTTATAGTATCACTGCTTTTAATTCTTTTGAATTTATAAGTTGTATTATGTGGGGCTAATCACAAGTTAGAGTAATTGTGTAGGGTAGGAGTGTTTCTTCCATGATAAGGCCAGTGAAGCTTTGTGGAAGACAAATTATGATCAAGAGATGCCCCAAAAATCTGGAGTTTGAGGACCCCAGAGGAGGTCTAGAAGTTGTGGGTCATTAACAATGACAAGTGGGCGCTCTGTTTCATTTATCAATTATTATTGTTCCACTCCTCATATGCTATCACAGCGAAAAAGATTGTGTCTTGATTAATGCCTGTGTTGTGGGAAAATTGAGTTGTTTTTGAAATTTCAGGGACGTGAAACGTGTACGGCCAAGATTGAAAAGCAGCATCAACGATATCGCCATTTGATTTGGTCATGACAGGGATAATAATGGTCAAGATGACTCATACGATTGTGATGATGAGCCTGTTTAAATTTTTTATATTCACTTATTCAGCGGAACCCTCAAGATGCTCCATTCAACAGAAAAATAAAACAAAGAGAGACAAAAACATAGTTGGAAGCGTAGGTTTCCAAGGAAAACATACAATAGCAGGTAAGAAAAGGAAACAAGTATCACCTAACTGAAACTTTTGCAACGACATATCCAGTTTCTTTAATCAAAGGCTGGCTGCATGTGAATCGCACTTTTCTTGAATGTTCGTAGATAAATTATTGAAATACAAAAGTCTCTGTATTATACTCCCTCACATCCTATTTATAAACAACTTTCTCTCTTATATGGCTGATTCATTTTATAAGCAATTTTCATTTTTTATCTAAAAATGTAAGATTCTTTTTTTTTATTTTACCCTTATTAAATATTTATTATCTCTCATATCTTATGTTCATTATCTCTCTTATTTTTTATTTATTTTCTTTTTTATACTATTTTCATAAATAGGGGTATATATGAAAAAAAATATGGTATTTTTAACACATTTATTATTTTTAATTATCAGTTTATTTTACATCATTAAAAAAAACATTTATAAATAAGAGGAAAGTGATAGAAAACAAAAAATCCCCTGGGAACAAGGCGGGCAAGAGATTCCAGCGTCATGGCGAGACAGCCAGGGTGCCGAGGTATCCATAGTCCCTATCACCTGGTCCCTAGTCCATTCCCTTTTCTGTTTTGTTTTGTTTTTTTTTTTTTTTTGTTTCTTTCGTAATTTTAATTTAATTGAAGAGGTGAGGAGAGCTGGAGAGGATCATAAATATTTGATCTTTTTATAATTGAACAAGGCAGACAATATCTATTATTATCGTCTTTTGATGACAATTCGATTCAAGCGCAGGCCACTTTCATGTTCAACTATAAATATTTGAACTTTTTATGACTCGGTCAGTCCTTACATATGAACAGTTAGTCGTCCACTTAGGCCTAACGGTCTCCTTCTTCCATTCCAAGTAATCTTGTCCTCTGTTATAGCTGCCTCCCAACATCATTCCTGAGTGTACCTTTCTCATGCCCTGTTTTGCTTTCCTCAACACTCTTTTCTTAACTACGCAGCTTTTTCTACTCGTAATATCATATTCAATTCCTATTTTCAACCGAAAAAAGGGGAGAGAAAAACGCGGCAATTTAGCTCTTCGTGTATGATTTTTCATTTAATAAAAATACGATAATATTTTTCCCCAATAATAGTTCAAAATTCACCTATCCCTAATGACACATGATATCGTTTTGCTTGTTAAGAAAAAAAGAATTTTAAGGAGTAGAAAAATGTAAGAAGGGTGGTATGATTAAAAATCGGAGGCCCTTCTTGGCCTCCTCTCTGTCTGTCAACGTCTTTCGGTAATGACAGCGGAAGGCCAATAATCTGTTGCAGGCAGGCAGCGATTCTTGTCTGTATTGTGTTGAGATGGTGGTGGGGCATGGAAAGAACCGAGGGTTAGATGATCGGTCGGGTAATAAGAGGGAGGCGGTGGACCAACCCCGTGCCTCTACGGCTGCCGGAAAAGCCGTTACTCCGCCTCGGCACGGTAAAAATACGGATTACGATGATGACTTAACCCTAGCCAACTGGTCAAAGTCTCCCAAACGCTCCCCTCCTTCAACTACGGTTTTTCTCTCTTCTACCTTGCTTCTTCCCATAATAATTAACCTAAATGCGTGATTCTCTTTAATGTGTATTTTATTTGACTCGGCGGAGATCTTAGGATTTTGGAGGCATTATTTTTTTTTTTTGCACTCCTTCAATTGTCAATGCCGGCTAATTTTGTAATGCTTTCGTCTTCCGACACTTCTCGTGAATTCACGTCCAAGGGAATGTCTATATGAAGCGAATATGAAAAATGCTTTTCTTTAGATATGTTTTTTTCGCAATTTAATATTGATTGCTTGAGACTTACCCTGCATTGTTTGCAGCCCAAACGGAACAAGATGGCACAGAGTCAGCACAGGCTCTTGAACATTCAGAAAAAACATTTGGATTCTCCAACCAATCACGTGAGTTTCCCATTTTTAAATCCCTTTTCAGTCTTCCTTTTCGGCTCGAGGCTCGAGGCAGAATTAGTCTCTTTGCATAACCATGATTAAATTTTTCCGGTCAACGGCCAGGAGGAAGGAGGGGATTCACTCATGTTTGCTATAATGACGACGCATTAAATGTCAAATATAAAATGCATAATAAGATATCTATAGTACATGAGCCAACGTTTAAAGAACGAACCTATAATATAATATTATTATATGAGTCAGGTCAAAAAGAAAAATCATATGTGCGCATCCATAAATCTTGGCTCTAACTTGTATTATTTGCTCTTCATACTCGTTGTTCGAGCTTATTTACTTTGGTGTGTTTTTAAATTTTGTTATTAACAACCAGATTTTTTTTTTTTTTTTTTGCCTTATTGAGTTATTAACACCAAATGCTTTGAAAAGTTAAGCATGTTAATTAAATGGCTTCTCTCTGTCCCTGTTTCTTTTTTTGGTTGGGGGTGCTAAATCATATGGCATCATTGACTGAACATTCTAACAAATGCTTTTGCAGGGTTTATCCGATCAGGCACAGAAGCTTGCAAGGTTGGTGGATTACTTCGTATGATATGCATCTGTTCATCTTCCAATTTTCTTAGTTACTCATTGAACATTGATGCATAACTTTTCTTGAAGCTCCTCTAAGGTGGCAACAGACAGGACATTATCAGGAGAGGCCAGGTCGTCTGCGGTGTTTCGAGCAGAGGTGGTCCAATCAAAGTTAGATCCCAGATTCCCTAGCTTTGTGAAGTCATTGGTTAGATCACATGTTGCTGGTGTATTTTGGATGGTAAGCAACTAAGCAGTCCAAGAGACTGAAATAAAAATTAAATCCCATTGCATTATATTTATAGAGCAGTATCTTCTGTATCTCTTAGGGGCTCCCAGAGTTTTTCTGTAAAAGATTCTTACCGGATATTGACACTACGATTACTTTGGAAGATGAATCTGGTAAAGAATACCAGTTAAAATACATTGCTTGCAAGACAGGTTTAGGGGCTGGTTGGAGGCAGTTTTCTGCAGTCCACAAATTGCAGGACGGAGATGTTTTGGTCTTCCAATTAGTTGAAACTTCTAAATTTAAGGTACATTCGTTGGATTTCCTTTTTCCTTGTTCTTTTGGTGCTTATACTGTGAGTTTATGGATTTTATATTTCAATGGAAATATGAGGACTAGATTGTAAAGCAAGAAGGATGACATGTATGACCACTTATTCCGTTGTAAGTTCTCTGGGTAAGTCGCGGACATGCCATTGTATAGGTATTAATCACTTCTCTTCAATATGAGATGCTAATAACAACTAAATGTGGGAGGTCAGTGTCACTTAGTTTGTTCCCATGGGTCCTAAATGTTTAAAGCACAGGAGCAGACATTTGACGGGGAGGAAAATTCAGTGAAAATGGGTCCAATCTTGTTTCTTGCCTTTCTATGGGAATGTTATAGTCTAGTAGCAGGCTTAGTTTATCCGTGAGAGAAACCTGACTTGTCTAATAGAAAAGTATAGGCATAAAGTACAATGGCTAGCCTGGTACTTGATTACTATCGAATAAAATGATTCTCTTACTGAATTGGCCAGCATATTTGACAAGGCCAATATCCTCTGATGGAAGTGTTCTGAATCTTTCTATGGCCAAGCTTTGTGCCTCTAAAAGCTGCTGCGATATGTGATTTGAAATTCATTGTAGGCTATTTCTTTCTCTTCACCTTTTTGCGTTTTTTTTCTCTTTGATACTGTTATGGTATTGAGATGAGAGTGAGAGAAAAGGAGGATTAGAAAGAGAAGACAGAAGTAGAGAGAGGAGAAGGAGATAGGAATTCTGAATAATTTCCGGTAATTCTCTTGTTGATTCACTAACTGAACAGACTCCCTTGCAATAGGTCCAGTGGGTTATTTATAATGCTACAACCACACTTATGTCTTCCTCTAGCGCCTAATCATTCTAACGGTCATCTTAGGACCAACCAACTAACTAATCCTTACTTTACCTATAGGTCCTTATCCCTCCTTTACATATAGGTCCCTATTCTAACAGATACAAAACCAATGCTGAGAGAAAGGAATCATGATTTATCTCTCGTTCTATGCTCCTCTTTCCTGGAACTAATGCCACCTCTCTTTATGCCTGTTTTTCAGGTATATATAATAAGAGCAAATGGCTTGAGCGAACTGGATGGGGCGAATCTGGATGATTATACCAAGCAAAAAGCAAGAGGCAAGCCTTAGATCTATCTTCTAGACTCCTGTGATAATTATGTAACATAAAAATGCATGCTTTCTTTGTAGTATGCTAACAACTCTCTGTTCTTGCTTGTGGATATTCTAATATGAAGATCATGCAAATAAGGATTCTCTGCCGAGTAATATCCCTAAGAGGAAACAAGAAAAATCTAGCTCACCATCTCCAGTTATCCAAAAGAAAAAGAGGACAAGTGTGTCAAAGATTTCCCCCAAGGTTAGGCAGGGTGCAGAACAGTGTGAATATGAAAGTGATGAAGCTGCTTCAGAAGTACTGGAGGGCCTTGGAATGGAGCTCAATTTCAAGGATGTAAAAGGTTTCGAAAATTTCAGGATCATAATTGATGGAATTCCAATAGATTCTGAGCTGCCCCTGGAGGTTCGAAATAAGTATTACAAACTGTGCCATAGCCAGCAGGCCTTTCTACACGAGAATCTCATAAAGGGCATCAACCATAACCTCATTGTGGGCATTATATCTGAAGTTGTCAGCATTGCTGATGCCTTGAGATCCAGCTCACTACGAATCTCAGCCGCTGAATTTGCTAAATGGGATAAGGAGTTGCTGGCATTTGAGTGTTTGGGGATGAATATGGAATTTTTAAGACACCGGTTAGTTAGGTTTCTAAACTTGGCATATGAAACACAAGATGCATATGAAACCCAGGATGCCTCTGAGACTTCAAGGTATTCAACGTCCCCAACTGAGTTCAGAGCAGATAACGAAATAATGAATATTGAAACAAAGCTTGGAGAATTGAAAGAAGCTTGTGATGGTTTTGGTGCTTATATTGAGAGTTTGAAGTACAAAGCTGAGCGCTTCCATAATCACTAGTTTCACCAATCAGGTCACTGCTCTGCTCCCTGGTAAATAAGATTACGTCAATCTCTGTTATGTTGTAGAAATGTATTATATGTATTTTTAATTTGGGTTTCGAAGCATAACCCCGGCTTCATTTCTTAAAATTGACATGACTTTGACGTCAAAGATTCCATCATCACCATCTCTGTTTCTTCCCCATAAAAAAAGTTAGCTCTTGAAGAGTTCTCCAATGAATCTTTATGAAAAACATTTGACATCTGTATTCGAGAGTTGTTTACTTATTTGCGGAGTTATAACCAACTTGTCAATTACATGACACTAAAAATATGAGAGGCTTTTGATTTTTTCATGTCTGCATCAAGATTGAAGACATCTTCTGCAAATTGTGGAATATGATTATAACTAAGAAAAAGAAGATTTGTTTTCTTCAGATTTTCTTAAAGAAAATGTAAAGAGTTTCGATTGCTTGAATTATGGCAGGAAAAGAAAGACTACTACTACTACTCCTAACTCCAAGTTTTACCGTTGAGTTTCCATTTTCCAACTATTGAGCAATTACTGTCACTATGTTATTATATTTTTAAAATTTTAAAATAAAGCTCCCTCCAGTGAGAGATTTGACGACCCAACGGCTCCAACGTTTTTGCCCTTACACAGCCTTTCGTCAAGCGTCCATTCTATCTTCCTCCTGGTATTTTATTAGTTATTAAAATTGTTAAAATTACATTTCTTTTGCCCAAACTGATATGATACTATAAAAGCATTCAGAATAAAACTCTTCGTTTATCCTAACCCAAAATGAAGTTCCTTCAACTGAAAACAATTTGTACAATAGACATCCAAAATCTAACTCCTAGTACTAATTCAGCAAAGATGAATCGAAATTGACAGCAAAATCCTAACACACATCACCGGCTCAATTTATCTCAATCCGCTAGAGGGGGAAAAGAACAGAGAACGGAATAAAGAAATGACCTTCATTCGCCCACCTTGTCAATACTCCCCTTAAACCGAAGGAATAAAAAAAACCAAATATTTGGTCCACTCCTCTAAGAATTCAGCACCTCCAACCACGCCTCTATCATATCAGGAACTTGAGCTTCCATCGTTCAACATATCCTGTAATAACACAAAAGTGATTCACAAGTTAAAGAATAAGAAAACATCAAGTAATCTCAGACTTTGAAATAGGGGGAAATCTGAACTGAAACAGAGAATCCGTCACCTGGGAGGTCATATTAACTCGAGCAGATTCATTCGCTAGTCTAGACCTTCTTCCTCCACCTCCTGTGTCCGAAGAACCTTCACTTTTATCAGTTTTCTTGGAACCAAAATGACTTCTTCTCAGACCCATAAATCCCTTCCTTCTTGAGGACGATCCCTTGGGCGGCCTCAGCGAGAAATCTTCGTATTCATCATCATGTTGGAGCTCTTCCCTGAGAGTTGTGGTGGTCCTCTGCATCTGGTTGCTGCGTTCATCTTTGAAGGGCAACAACCTGCCTTTACAGAACAGCTCATCGGCGCTCATCATTGAATAGTTTGTGACAGAAAACTCAAAGTCTGAGGAAGCTGCTGGAGCGTCTCTGGAAAGTCTTTCTTGCTCAAGAGCTTGCTGAACATCAACAAAATCGCTCGAGAACGAGATTCTGGGGCTCATTGGAGTGCAGGGATGACCGTTGTGCTCTGAGTTGTTATACATGTCTACGCATGCCATGAGACTTCAAAACAGCATATCGAAGTTTAAAAGAAAACAGACAAACAAAGGTCCTCTAAATTCTAGCCGGGACCCCCTCCTCGCCTCAGTAGCTAGAGGCCATTATTTATATCGAAGAAGGGATCCAGGAGGATCGTCGTGGGGTTCTTTTATTATTATTATTATTATTTTCAAACTTGTAAAATAAAAATGACAATTTTCGTGAAGGGGCATGCTGACACGATGTTTTGTCATTACTTGCTATAATTTGTTAATTCGGCATTCGATTGACGACCAATCTTCAAAATATACTGTCTGTCAGTTCCTCCGTTCTCCTTTGGCTGTAAGTGAACGAGCCTATGCCATAAGCTGGTGATTTTTCGTTTTTCTTGGGTTCTTTCTCTTTTACCTGGAGGGTATCAAATTAAAAAGCTCGTCTTTTCGGACCAATCCATGGTTTTTTGCTATTTTTAATGTTTGTTTACTTGTAAACTGAAGTTCTGGGAAGATTCTAAGAACTAGTTCATCTCAAAATCCAATGCATAATAACAAAACGTACACAACTGTCTCGATTCTTTTTTTTTATAAGTAATTTTTATCTTTGTTACGTAAAATAAATTGATAATTATAATTAGTTAAGAATAATAAATATATAAAAAAATATCATGAATATAAAATATAAGAAAGAATGTATAATAAATAAGTAAATGAAAGAAAATCAATAATAAGTGAGAGATAATTAACATAAAAATATGTATTTGACAGGGATAAAAAAAAAAATAGTTTAAATTTTAGAATACAAGAAAAAATTTATTTATAAAAAAAACCAACTCAAAAAAAATTTAAAAAAATATAAGTTGTTTATAAAAAAAGAAACGGAGGGAGTATTATCCAACGATTGCTTTTAATATTTGTAAAACAGAGCAGACGACCGATCATCTTTCGTTTCCTGGTAGTGTTGGCGGTGGACAAAGGAAATCTCACTATCACAAGTCCATCCTTAATCCTCTTCATGACAGCTAGTTGGAACATTAGTCCAGCTTACCATTTAAGATACAGAAAGCAACAGCAGCGACAATTAAAGGGATGGGATGTTGGGGGTGTGAGTGAGAGAGTTAAAATGCTATAAATGAGATTGAGCAAAGTTTGAACGTTAAAGAAGGCTCAATAAACCACAGTGAGACAGAGGCACAGTTGCAGAGAGTTACAGAGAGAGAGAGATAGAGGAAGCTAACTAAGCACGCTTCATTGACCAATCTTTTTGACTCCAAAGTGAACTAGGCAGGGGAATGAGCTGGCGATACTGACGGATCAAAGTGGACACGTGACCCATTTCATTAAGAGGACTTGACATGTGGCCCAAAATAAGAAATTTCACGACAAGAGGATTTCCAGCGGACAGATGCTCCTAAACAGGGCACCCAAAACCCGTAAGTGGAGAAGGTGGATCAATTAATTTTGCTAGTTGAAGCCATTAATGTTGTTGAAGTTATGTTCAAGGCATCAATGTTGTCTATGTCGAAAATGGGACACTCACCCACATTTACCGTCTTCTTTTATGAATTTTTGAATCAGCTGTTTCCTAGTTCCTTGTTCCAAGCCACTCGTGCACTCGCTCCTCGATAATGTGTCCGTTAAGGAATCACGTGGCCTCGCGCAGATTCCTCCACATCCTTCTCTGTATAATAGACACTTGTGCTTTTCACCATCGCACATTTGTTTGTTACATCCACGTAAATTTTCCCTGGAGACGGAAATTAAACTAGTCCCTGTACCCAACTCTTGTCTTGTCAAACAGAGGCAATTAGGCAGGGGAAATGAACACAAGAAGCATCGTGCAGCTTCAGTATTGTTAGTTATGGACTTTAAATGTTTGCCAATGCATCATGATTCATTTATTTAACTCGTGGGAATCTATTAATGGCTGGTGGCATCTTGGTTTTGGGATGGGGAGAGAGAGAGAGAGAGAGAGTGTGATGGAGCGGAGTTTAGAAGTGGAGGGTACTTGTTGCTGATAACATGCATGCAGGAAAGGACTAAAGGGTCAGAGGGTACTTGACAGGAAAAAAAGGGTTTTGAATTTGCAACCAAAGGACAGAAGCGTCAATCACGTGGTGAAGCTGTATGTTTGGGGAGGGTCAGGCTAATGGGGTAATTACACGCGGAAGGGATGGTGGGTCCCACAGAGGGAAAGGGCTTTGAACATGGACCAGTCAAAGAGAGTCATTAGGAAATTCTTGAAGAGTACAAGGTTGATTGGGATTGGGCTGACCTTTTGGTCGCCCTTCAACTTCGATTTTAGTGGTCGTGGGACGACTAATTTAATACCCATTTTGCCTCTGATTTTTCCTAATAGGTCAGCTAAGCTCTTTTGCCTCAGATCGCAAGAAAGTACACGGACCAACCCTGGTTGATCCTCTAATTTGGCCGATGCTGCTGTGCAGAGAGATAGAGAGAGAGAGAGAGTTTGATTGGGACTACTAATTTAAGTGAAATGGTTTTAGGAATGCAAGTGGGCTCGTAATTGTTTGACATCATTATTGAAGTTTGTTACTGTTCAGATACAGTGTTAATTATTGTATTAAAGCCCTGTCAGGATCCTCGGCTGATGTTTCCCCGACCGACATATTGAAAGAGGTGAAACTAAAATTAGGAACACGTAGAATCAGCGGGCGGATTATTCAGGGATTACAACCTTGCTTTTAGTTTTAATGTTTCACAGTCAAACTCATTTTGTTGATATTAATGAATTCCCTATCCCCATGCACGCACTTGGCCTACTTCATCAAAAGCTTCGCTGAGTTGGGAAGTACACTATGTGCATGCTTGTTTGTTTCCGTGGATATATAAGGTAAAAAGATGGAGTATTAAACCTTTTTATTGATTCCCAAACTCAACCCTCCTCTAGCACATGAACCTTCTACCCCAAGGAAGCTAGATACTTCTATATTACTCAATTATAGTATATATTATATATTATTATATTATATATCAGTTTATAAATTAGATTAATTAGTTTGCCTAAAAATAATAAATATAAATACTTTAATTTAATTTATTTAGCTTACTCAATCTCTTCAATAAAAGTTTACTTACTCTTATATTAAAAATTGAAGGGGTAACGCTACTATTAAAAGTGTGTTTGTTCTTAACGTGACTATGTCCAACAAAAGCAAGTTTGAAATTCATGCAAACATGAAATAGTAAAAGTTTAAAATAAACGCACCCTAAATCTCAACTAGAATGGTCAAAATAATAAGTTCAGCCAATCTATGTGAGATCAATCCACACATACTCTCAGTTGCATTGCCAGAATCAACTAATTTTCCTTGTCATCTCGCGTTGTGAGCCACCCAATTTCCTTCATATTATATGCACGCAACTGTTCATTCCGAGCAGCATCTAATGCTTTATATGTCTTCTCTTGTCTTTATATTCCATTTTGTATTCTACGATTTGTACATTGGTCCTTTAATCTAAGGGTGTATTTGGTTTGAGGGGAGGATAGAGGGGTTAAATTACCTTTTTGGTTTGAAAGTATTTAAATTTTGAGCGAAAACCCAAAATTTAAAAGGAATAAAAGGATAAATTTTGGGTTTCTCCTATCCAAAATTGTAATTTATTACCCCCCTTCTCTCCTCTACTCAAAATTGTAATTTATGGTGTGTTTGGTTTGAGGGAAGAGAGGGGAGGAGATGGTTGGTAAATTACAATTTTAGATAAAAAAAACCCAAAATTTACCCTCTTATTTTTAAAAATTTTGGGTTTTCACCCAAAATTTACCTTCTCATTCCTTTTAAGCCCAAAATTTAAATACTTTCAACTCCAAAAAGATAATTTAACCCCCATCTCCTCTCCTACTCTCCCCTCAAACCAAACACACCTAATGGAGTTGCACCAAGTGCCAAACATCCATAAACTAGTTTCAACTGACTTTTGATTTATAAGTTGCCATTTACAGTCAAGATTTGGCTATTTTCAAGCCAATATTCTCAATTTACTGTCATTATTCTTCTTGCAAACATATATATAGCACGCTACTGATCAACTGAATAAACTGGGTCACCTGACAATAATGAAATTGTTGGGATTAGTGGTGGTAAAAGTGAATTTTTTTTTTCTTTCAATATGACTTTTGTAAACTTAAAATAGGATAAAAGTCAGATTATAAATATAATTTATGTTTGGATTAATAGTGGCAGAAGTGATTTTTTTTTTTCAAACTGAAACTTGTTTGGATGATAATTTGGAAAATAAGTTTAGATGGAAAATGATTGAAAAGAACATGAATTTTATTAAATGATACATATATATTATAGGTTTATATTGTGATAATTTAAGAGAAAATTTAAAATTAAAATTATATAAAATAAAAAATAGTTAATTAATTATTGAAAAACTTGAGAACACTAAAATACTTAATTAAATATGTTTATTATTCTCTGTATATAAAAAATTATTAGATCATTCTTACCAATTAAAATTTTAATATGAGAATATTTCCTCAATTTTATTATTTAATTTTTCCCATTTTAGATACATTTATAAATATCAAATTATTGGGCTCATTTGAATAATGTTGTCTTATACAAGGTTATTGGTTTTATAAAATAATTTTATCCTTTTTCTATTAAATGAGGATGAGACCCACGAATCACGATGTTGTATAACATTGTGCCTGTTTGGATGGTAGAACGGGTTTTTATAAAAAAATCAGAAGGTTCTAAATTTTTGATAATTGGGATATTTGTGTTGACGTTTTAGCAATTGGGCTTCTTTTCCAAAAGCAACTTTTAAGAAGAAGCTTAAAAGTATGGTTTTTTCAAAAGAAATCATTTCTACCACCCTCAATCCAAACACAAATCATATTTACAATCTGACTTTTATCCTATCTGAAATTTATAAAATCAAATTAAAAAATACTCCCTCCGGTCCTAATTATAAGACAAAGTTGACTTTTTTGGAAAAATTAAGGAAGCCGATTAAATTACTTTAGAGTGTTTATATTTTTAGTATCCTTATATTATATATTAGTTTATTAGTCAAATTAATTAGTTTGGAGAGAAAAATAAAAATATAAATATTCTAAAGTAATTTAATTGGTTTCTTTAATTTCTCCAAAAAAATTAATTTTATCTTATAATTAGAACCAGAAGGAGTAATAATTTCTGTCACCGGTAACTAAATAAATAAGCCCATTATCTTCTTTCCCCTTCATCATGTACGTCACTTTCCTCTCGCCTCCCTCCACTCTCCAATGTGTTAACATTTTCTCTCTCCACGTTGCAAGATGCAGAAGCTACAAATTCCAACTTTATCTTCACCGTAGCTTTTCAATCAAAAGCACACCAGGCCAATCGCCAATCCAAGCGGTATGCGAGAGCCTCAACATGGCTTTTTGTTGTTTAACATGGCGTTTTCCTGCTTCTCACCACTTTCTCAAACAGACCTATCAATCAGTGTTTTAATGAATATTTGGTAAACTATGAAATATGGTTTCAGAAGTCTTTTCGACAGACCGAAACAAAATTTTCTTTACATACTTATTTTATAAATTGTAATAGTTATTCTCCAAAAACTAATATAAATGCATGTTTAAGAATAGATACAGGACAACAAAACCACGTTTTTTGATTCAACTGGGCAAATACTGGTGATATCCATGGGGTTTATTAACATAGTACATGTTGGAACTCCACATAACTAGAAGATCTTCTCAACAAGCCCAAACCAGACACAAATTTAACATAGAGGAGGTGGTGTGTAGAGTTAGATGAGTTTTTTGCCGCTAGCCATCATCCTGGTGAACTCATCAAAGTCGATATAACCATCACCATCTCCATCCACACCCTTCACCATTTGTATGCAGGCACTCATGCTGCTTGATTCTCCCAGCCTCTTCAGAACTCTGCACAACTCCTCTGCACTTATCTTCCCATCTCCATCCAAATCAAACACCTGAAATGCACTCCTCAGCTCACTCTCCTTCACTTTGCCTCCTCCACTGTACATTTCTAGAAACTCCTTGAAATCAATGAAGCCATCTCCATCAGAGTCCATCACTTGGAATGATTTCTCTGCCTCTGCGTTGGAAATACTCTTATTGATTGCCTTCATGGCGGCTTTGTACTCTTCCAGTGATATTTTTCCGTCCTTGTTGATGTCATATTTAGCAAACACCCATCTTAGCTCCTCTGACTTTGGCTGCACGCTCCATTCTGATGAAGAAGAATTCGAAGTCTGTCGGCTTGTTGCCGACTTGAAGCTGCTGGTAGTGGCGGGTGTGCTACTTTTTCGTGGGAAAGATAAGGACTTCCATGAGAAACCATGTTGAAACTTGAGGAAACTCATGTTCGACATCGTCTCTTTAATCTGATCAAAGGGATACGCTCACTTTAATTTGTTGTGTGTGTTGAAGAAGGTTGCTACTTGGATCAGTCAGATCACATGAGCATTATATAAGAGACGCTCTTGGATTCCTTCGGACGCTCGTTGCGATGATTTTTTTTTTTTTTAATGGAGATTTGATGGAATCTGATTACGTAGTTATTGTTCTCAATATATCTCATCCAATGGAACTAAAGATCAGATGAGATTCGAGATGACACTTATGATGTATAATTGTTGCGCGTTGAGAACAATTGGTAATTCAGGAATCAAGTTCAGATAAAAAGAGGGAAGCTGTGGACGCCGAAAGTGGGAGACTCGTCTAGTGAAGGTGAGGATATTCTACTCCCACTTGGGCATACCGTGTATTCAGCACCATGCCCACTTACAAAGTCGAATAAGTAATCGTTACATATCACTTTCATTTTATGCCATGCCAAAGCCATAACCAGTCTCTTTTCGCTTTAGCAAGTACCTACTCAGAATATTAGAATCAGAATGCAGTAACTTATTACCGCGACTCTAGAACATTTATCCGGCCAAATTTCCGTCACTCTCTTGGAATATTCCAGTTCCAGTTCCATTTCAAAAGGCCAACTCTTGCGCAAGCACTACCATCATCTTTGGTTTTTATTAAGTCAAGTTTTTCTTCTGCTTTTTGTAATCCTCCATAATCACATCAATTAGACCCACTTTATGTCAATATATGTGTTTGGGGGGAGCGTTTGAAACCCCCCAAACGCTCAATTGAGCTTATAAGCTCAATGTGCAATTTAAAAAAAAAATTTGAGTGTTTGTTTCCCAAAGTGAGCAATCAAGCTTAATTCTATCTTAATAGCTTTTGTCATAAGCTCTATTTCTCAACTTTTACTGATTTAACTTTTGGAGAGATTGAGAATGGTTAAAATATTTTTTCAGTTGTGTCTAGTATATTATCAGACTTATTGCAATTTTACCCTTAATGTACTTTTTTTGCTACAAAAATTAATTTCAACTATTATTTGGTGCTTTTAATCTTTAAAATATTTTTTCAACTATACCCAGTGTGTTATTAGACTGATTGCAATTTTATCTTTAATGTACTTTTTCAGCTCCAAAAATTATTTTAAACTATTTTTTGGTGTTTTTAACCCTTTAAAATATTTTTTCACCCACTCTCTCTTACCATTATCACAAAAGTCACTTGTGTTTAAGTCAATCCAAACAAATTTTACTTTTGTAAAAGTCATTTATACAAGGGAAAATTCCAGAAAACTACAATGGAAATTACAAAAGGACAAAAAGGTGTGGTGAATTTCTCATATCCCAAATAAGTGAGGCTGTAGGAATCTGGAATATGAAATCTTCATACAATTACCTAAATGCCCTTGAAAGTGAGAGGTAACCAGGAAAAAAAAAGACACGAGGGAGTCAAAATTTGAAAAGGCTGACAGAAACAGAGAGTGATGGGAAAGCTAGGGGCGACGGAGATATGACGAAAAAGGACGGTGGGTTGACGCTTGTTGGTGGCGATCTACGGTGTCTTCGACGGAGGTTAAGGCGGTATTGTGCGGTTGTGCGTTTTGCTTTCTACAGTTTGTCCGACGTTCGACGTTTGACATTCTACGGTTTTAGTTTACAGTGTTCGGTGGCGCGACACAACGAGTTGAAACTTCACCTATAGTGGGTTATTCGAGGTTGGGCAACATGGCGAGAACAACATCTATCACATTATTAACAACTTTATCTTCTTTGTTAACAACTCCGCTTCGGCCATTAACATCTTAAGAGGAATAAGTTGGGAATGTTTTAATGTCGATGGAAAAACACATGTCACCCTCGATTAACATGACTTTCTTCATTAACGACTCATCTTCATCCATTAACATCTTATGAAGAACAAGTTGGGAAAATCGTAATGCATATGGGAATACACAACATCTCTCCCACTTTTAACAACATCATCTTCTTTATTAATGCCTTCGTTTCGTTCATTAACATCTTCGAATGAACAAGTTGGGAACGTCGTAATGTAGATGAAAAAACACAACATCACTCCCCTATTAACAACAGCATCTTCTTTGTTAATGAATTCGCTTCGGCCATTAACATCATGTGAGGAATAAGTTAGAAAGGTCCTAATGTCGATGGGAAAACACAATATGTCATCCGCCATTAACAACATCAGCTTCTTCATTAATAACTCTTTTTCCTCCATTAACATCATGTGAGGAATAAGTTGGGAAGGTCCTAATGTATATGGGAAAATACAACATCGCTCCCCTATTAACAACATCATCTTCTTTTTTAACAACTCCGCTTCCGCCATTAACATCATGTGATGAATAAGTTAGGAATGTCCTAATGTAGATGGGAAAACACAACATGTCACCCGCCATTAACAACATCAGCTTCCTCATTAACGACCCATTTTCCTCCATTAACATCATGTGAGGAATAAGTTGGGAAGGTCCTAATATAGATGAGAAAACGTAACATGTCACCCGAGATTAACAACATCAGCTTCTTTATTAATGATTCCACTTCCTCCATCAACATAATGTGATGAATAAGTTGGGAAGGTCGTAATGTAGATGGGGAAACACAACATCTCTTCCAGTATTAACAACATCAGCTTCTTCATTAACGACTCCACTTCCTCTATTAACATCATGTGAAGAATAAGTTAGGAAGGTTGTAATGTAGATAGGAAAACACAACATATCACCTGTAACTAACAATATCAGCTTTTGCATTAACGACTCATCTTTCTCCATTAACATCTTACAAGGAAAGAAATTGCCAAAACACCTCACCCACAGTTAACAAGATTATATTCATTATTAATGTCATTATTTGGTAGATTAACATCTACCCAAGAAGAACTTGAAAAGTTTTAGTGTCGATGCCCAAACGCAACACCTTTCACATCTTCCACTCACACAGACAATAGAAGACTTGTCCGGGAAAAAGTTTGAAAATGAGATGTTGCAGGTCTAATAACAACACGTCACTCTATATTAACATCATGGCTCTATTGGTTTAACACCTTACTATATTTATAAGATGATGTAAGACCACGATCTGTATAATTACATTCACCAATCATTTGAAGCCAAAAAAAAGTTACACACCGCCCCTTTTACACATTCACATATTTCATGACAAGGGAACGTTAACATTGTAGTAGTACATAATGTTTCCTTATCACAAACATTGCATTACATCAGACACTGAATACATTAACTAGCTACTAGAGTACACATATGACAGCAACCTATCTCCCAAAAATGCATGAGTGGACTGACAGTAACTTTACAAAAAGAAACTTCAAATTCATTTTCCACAATGCTTAGATACAGAGTGGATCTTTGTTGTGACAATCCCAACAAATCTTCAACCCTGCAGTCAATAACAGTTGCAGTTACTTAATAACCAACAACAACTTCATAAATAACAACTATGAAACCTAAAAATATTTATACTTAACGGATATATTTGACACATTAACATTCCCTTTTTGTGCTATATACACATAGCCAGTCCTCTCATTATAGTCAAACAAGTTTTCAACTTCACCATCATTATTTAAATCTATTAGTGTCTTCTCATCAAAACTCACTGTATATTTCATCTCACACATGTTACAATCAATACCAAGCCATGATGATATCATCAACCTCAAATCTATCAGTGTTATCACCTGTTTTAGCCACTTCGCCTTCACATAACCACCATTATATTGAATTTTACCTTTATCATTACACACTAATTTCCCTCCAACATGAAAATAACAAAATAATTCCTTCAAAGATGATGACCCTTCAGTACATGTCATTTTACATGCTTACTTGGAAAAAAAACTTTACACCACTCTCTATAATCTCACTCCAGTAAGCTTGTCTTGTCACAAATTGATTATTAAACCGAGTAACTTCCCCTACCATCACCCATCACCTACAATTGACAACAACACTATATTTTTTTAATATCTCAATCTTCTTTGTTAATAACACCCACAAATCATCACCCTGCATCTCCTATTAACAACAACATAATGTATTTTAACATCTCCATATTCACAAATAACAACACTCCTCCCATCTCGTCACTCTGCCTCTACTATTAACACCTAGATAATAGCTCTTCTCATATCCATATTCACTAATAACACCACCCTCCCCCAACCTTATTATCCACCGCTGGCCCACCCCTCACCTGACGCAACACCCATCCTGTAATTAGTCACGATGAACAAAAAAGGCACAAGCTTTATCAATCACTCAACCAAGCACAATCAAATCCATCGCACAACCATCAACATTGTTCAATTACCTTAAAGCCACAATCTATTCTCTACAATCATCTAATACTCCCCTTACCCATAATGCGAAAGTTTCGATATCATAAACCCTAACCACAAACAATAATCAATTTTCCGTTAGTATTCAATAAGCACAACACATAAATCATTTCTCTCTCAAATTTACTTATCTGTGGCTTGCATTTGGTTTCCATCACATTTCCTCTTGTTTCGTCACTTTTTGGCTCCACGAACATCCTCTACTTCCTTCTCGTCATCTGCTGCCTTTTTCCCTTTTACCTCTCACTTTTGAGGGCATTTAGGTAATTGTATGAAGATTTCATATTCCAAATTCATACAGCCTCACTAATTTGGGATATGAGAAATTCACCACACCTTTTTGTCCTTTTATAATTTCCACTGTAGTTTTCTGGAATTTTCCCTTTATACAATCACTGTTCCAAACATAAATCACATTACACAATCGGGCTTTTACCAAAAATAAAATTACCAAAAGCTAAATTAAGAAACTTCATTTTTCCTATCGCTGTTCCAAACATATATGACTACTTCACTTGGACAAAACAACCCATCTTTGTCTTTATCACTCTTTAAAAGAATTTTTTTCTTCATTCATATTTCATAGGCATCAAGTTAACACTTGTTTTGCGAATGATTTCTCAACTTTTATTTTACTTAGGATCGAACATATATATCAACTTGAAGTTGATACTGTGTTTTTATTGGGGACATTACTGTATTTCTTTTCCGGTGATAAGTTGATACCATATTTTTGGCCAATGAATATGATCGGAAAGAATTGTTCTTCAATCGTGATATTATTTTTCTGTACCATTTTATGATCATATCTTTCATATGTATTTCATATTTCATGTATATTAATAAAGTACACTCAGGAGGGTTGGTCCAACTAGTTGAACAAGTGGTCTGCGTAATCATGCACCTGCCAAGTCTTGTCCTTCCTAAAGCGACTCCGGATTAGTTTGCACTCGTCAGGATGTGGGATACCAGGGAAGAAATTCAAAAAAAAAAAAAAAAAAAAAAAAAGGTGCACTTCATCATTGCAAAAATGTACCAGATGCACCGTATTCACATTCCCTGTTGTCCAATATATTTTTTTGAAAAAAAAAAAATCCGATATTCCTTAAGAAGACGCCAACTAGGAACCTAGAAGAGCTTGGATCGGGATACTATAGAGATTGGCCCCAAAAGAAAATTTAAAAATGTAATAAAAAGTTGCTGTTATGGAAACAACAATGTAATTAAGCTGCATAGTTCATAAGTTATACCTAAGAATTCATGTAAAAGTAAATCAAAGATCCATATTCTAATCTAATTATCCTAAAAGTAGGATAGGATATCCACCATTAAAGGTGATAGTGAAATAGTATAAAAAGATTGGACAAGTTAATGATGATGTTCTTCATGTATTAGCAACAACTCACAACTTCCAGAGAAATAAAAGCGCTCAAGGTTTTTAACCTTTTATAGGAGTCCAAAGTATCCTACTCCCAGCTGTCTTCTCGCAATGCCAAAGACAAATGCTCACAAAATATCAAGAATCTGCAACATGTTTAATATTTCTGCGTATAAGGCCAGCTAGAAAATCAACAGAGTCTTGGAGACTAGAAAACAAAGGACTATGCATAAAGAAAACACTTCCTTCTTGAAGGGTTTTCAACTTTCAGGTTTCTCCAATATAACAATTACAATAAAATGGCCAACTTCCATGCTTGGAAAGCAATTTGATAGAGGTTTACTCATATGTAGGAATGCCATATTGCCGAGATAAATTCAAGCTAGTCAACCAAAACTGACTACAAATACATACCTGCATGGGCATCTCTTGTATGACAATACCGCTGCTTTCTTCAATGCCTTTGAGACTTACCACTTCGCCCCCAACGACCATATTGATGACAAATCCATCTGCACATTTTTGAGCAATTTTAGCAACCTACATAAATCCAAACTACCACTTAAAAAAAATAAAAGAACATGGCATTTCAAAGGACCAGCTGCCAAACAAGTTGCCATGCGCCTCATATATGTTTCCTGCAGGAAGCACAGAATTACATGAGAAAATAAACGCAGGATCCATTGGAGAAAAAGACAATGTGATGTAAATACTCATATACAAGACTTTCAACGCACATAAACCACATTCTTTTGCAATGCTAAAATGGTATGCAGCAAAGTGAAATAAGACATACACTTCTTGAGAAAAAGGACTAAACCTTCTTTGCTGGCAGTTCATAATTAATCAGAAGATGGCCAGATAATGGAGATTCCCCAGAAGCAAGGAGAGGAAGGCATGCATCCGTCACAACTATCATATGAGACCTTTGCTCATCTTTCCCATACTCATCTTCATTTTCTGTTCCAACATGGTTTACCTGGCTCCACCGTGTAGTCACTTGCTGAAATTTCTCTAAGATATGAGCACGTTCTGATTCAGCAAGGTCACTATACTGACATGCGCAAGTAAAAGAAATGGATTATAAAGCAATAGATTAGCCAATATAATAGCGTTCAGTAACATAATGATCCAAAAATCTAGCGTCTGTAAACAAGAACGGTAGCCCAAATAGCCAACAACGCATGCAGAATCGTACCTCAAAAATCCTCAAGGAAAGTATTAGTCAATTGAAAAACAGAAGTCCCAGCAAACAAATGATATCCATAAAGCATATATAACAATCATCTGACACATAGATAAAGAAAGCTAAACACCAATTAAGTTAAACTTGAATTCTAAACCAACCACTCAGTTTTCATCAAATGATAAATGCATTTTATGAATAAAGGACTTCTCATTTCTTAAAATTACTTGACGGCTAATCTTGTTGCAAAAATGAAACCAGTCCAGTTAGTCCACAATCATACTGTGTCAACTAGGAAACTTGATACTACACTGAGATATAACCAGTAAGAAAGTGACTACAGTACGCTGATACCCAAAATGACATCCAACGTACAACTGAGAAAATCTCAAGAACGCTTGTTTTGCACTATATTATCAAGGGCAATACAATAGCCAGAAACAACAGCAATAAGAAGGCTCCGGTTGTATGTCATGAAGAAAAGGGAGACTGAAGTCGTGATTACAACTCTAGCTATATGAACTGCTATTGTTTTTTCATCAGCATAATTAAAAACTAATATTTGTCGCCAGCAACCAAAATGTAGACAGAGAATATTCTAATCATGAATCCCAAATAAAATCTCAACAAAAAAAAAAATCATTACCAAGACTGACAAAGATATAAAGGGGAGGCTGGAAAAGGTAGAGCAGACGGAGTCAAGCTCATCGCGAGTACTGCAACAGACTACAATGGGTAGGCAGGGACGCCGGCCCACCAAACCCAGCAGATCCTTCAAAGTTTCCTGAACAATCATTCTATTATCTTACACGTAGTGTTTTCAATTGAAAGGGAAAAAATATATATGGTTTTACCAATTAAAATTGCGGGGAGAAGATAAAGAGAGAAACCATTTTGAACTGCAGCCTGTCTACCGCAAGATAAAAATGGCGCAACTGACTGAAACGAAACGAAAAAGCTTTAGATTTCAGGACAACTGTAGGAGAAACCTACAATTGCAAAAGTTGACCAGAGCAGCAGAAGAAAAAAAGAGGCACACGAGAGGGAGAATCGATGGAACCTGTAATGGCTATTCTGAGAGGGTGGAAACGGAGCTTCGCCAGCGTCCATGGCCATCGTCTTCAAGCAGGCGGTCCGGCAAAGCGACGTCCTTATAGCGCGATCAAAGGCCCAAAACGACAGTCGCACGACGAATTGCAAAATTCCCCAGAGAAATGGGCTTGGAGGTAAATGCTCGCAAGCAATGCGAGGCAACACGTGTCAAAATTTAAAGCGTTAGATTTCATCAATGGTGATAAAAATTGGCGCGACATTTTCTCTTTTTATTTTATTTTTGAAGTCCCGCGAGGTGGGAGAGTCTTCGATCAAAAGCTCTTGCGGACAAATTGCATTCAGATCTCAACAGCCAACAAGTTTCAATTAAAGATTCCATGGCAAACAGGCTTCCATATGAGCTTACTTCCTTCTCTCCAGAAAATCCAAGTAACCCAGAGCGTCTTCGGCATATGAGGCCACTTCTTCGCCGGGCACTAGCTTCAAAACCTGCTTCTTCATCTGACCCACGGGATTCGTCTCGAGAATGTGAAGCGTGCTTCTTCATTTTCTATGATTTGGGAATTCCTTGTATGTTATAGAATGTGTTCAGAAATGAGTTGCTGAAAAATTGATATGAATCTTGTGTTTATGTTGATATTGGATGCCGGAAACTTTCATTTGCAGACTGTTATTGCAGTGTTACTGCAGTGGTGTATATAGGGGATGTGAAACTTGTTTGTGAAGTTGGTTTATTTTCTGTGTCGTGCTCCTTCATCTTCATATTTCCCCAAGTTTGTGGTTCGATTTTCACTTGGCAAATGATTAGGAAATTCGATTACAACAATTCAATCTTCTTCCTCTCCTTTGTCATACTTACAGATATGGTATCATATAATAAATTTACCACATGAACAAGTATATTCAATCTCAAGCTGTCGTCCCTATTCACAGGCAAAGCACGATCACAGTTGTCTCTCTAACATTTTGCAACTTCTGTCCAATCTATTGTTCTCAGCTTTAATTACTGATATTATATTACAACATTTACTGGCAGGCGCTTGGATATTCATATTACTAGTAGCCATAGCTGGTTCTCCTCATCATCCTGATGAACTCCTCTGTATCCACCTCCCCATCATCTGAACATTTTTAACCCAAAATATATCGTGTCACAGACATACAAAGAGATGATAAAAACTAGTCCAGAAAGCAAATACAATAATTGTACCAGCCTCTCCAATCTCCTCCATATGGCACTCCCTATTCTGCCCAATATCGCCATATACTATTTTGACCAGAATATTATGTCGCTTAGCAATTCTCTCTCGTTTTTTTGGGTGAGTGGCAGCCTTTATTATATGGAAGACATAATTAAACTGCAAATATTTTTGTTTCATTTTTTCCCAAAAGCATGCTGCTAAATTTCAAAGAACTAAACAACTATCAGAATTTTGAAGCAAATCAGTAACTGATACAAAAAGGGAAATAGTTTTTTTTTTAAAAAAAGAATTGTGCAGCAATAAAAGGATCTTTAGAAGAATTACCCAATCGTAGTGTGACATTATCATAAAAGCAATAATGAACTTTTACTCATCAAATATGCAGTTGGATGAGGATAATTAACTTCCTATAAATTGAAATTTTAACCATGTTATTATGATATGGAAAACTTACGATCAAGGTCTGCTTCCACAATCATATCCTGAATATCTTTGGCAGTAAAACTTTCGCCTAGCTCTTTCGCAATGTTCTGAATGTCCGCTGTAGATATCTTTCCCTGCATGGATACCAAATGAGAGGCCAAACAAAAGGGGGGGGGGGGAGAAAAGGCATGTGTAAAAAGTGAAGAAATTCACATTTCCATCTTGATCAAGAATCTGGAAAGCTTTCATGAGCTCTTCCCTAGTGTCTCTTTCTCCGATTTTGGCTGTCATCATGTACTCGAACTCATCATATTCAATAGCTCCACTGCCATCCTTGTCCACATCTGCTATCATTTGATTAATTTGCTGGAATGACACAGTGGATCAACTTTTAGTGATGCACACAAAATTCGGACAAAAAGAACAACATTCAAGATCCAAAAATACTAAAGAAGATAACTCTGATAAAATTAGATTTCGTCATATTCATAAGCAACAAACTTGGGAGACAGCTCTGATTAAGTAGAACTGCAGAAAAATGCCAAACGTATGAAAGAGAGCAGGGTAAGATAGGCAGCAGAGGAATAATAGAGAAGGAGATAGATGTCTCTTTTCCTCATTACAATAGCCACATACTCATTCCCTTGGCCACAGCCTCACAACGAATAAATCACTGGATGCACCATCCCATCGTAATAAACAAATAAACACACGGAGTTCAATGAATGTACTGGGTTATAGATATAGATTATACCTCTTCTGTCAACTCAAAACCAAGGGCCCTGTCAAAATACGATGTCTGTTATGGATATTGCCAGGCTGTTTCAGATGACAAGTCTTTGGAGTTTTGAAACAACAAATTCATAGGATTAATATAACTTTTAGTTCCTAAGGTTAAACCCGATTTTGATTTTGGTTCCTCAAGTTTGAAATCGTTGGTTTTAATTTCTAAAGTTTGACCCGATTTTGATTTTGATTCTTCAAATTTTACTTCGTTTATAATTGTTAGTCCCTCAAGTTTGAAAAGGACTTGGTGGCCAGGTTATGAAACCTGGACCGGAAAAAAACCAAGTCTTTTTTAAACTTGAGGAACCAACACTTATACACGGAGTAAACTTAAGGCACCACCGATTTCAAATTTGAGGGACCAAAATCAAAATCGCGTCAAACTTCAGTGACTAAAACCACCGATTTCAAATTTGAGGGACCAAAATCAAAATCGAACCAAACTTCAAGGACCAAAAGTTATATTTAGCCACGATCATACCTCATGGCAACATTCAGCTCCTTGGCATCAATGGTCCCTAAAAATCATCAAGAAATGTCATAAGAAATTATTTGAAAATCAAAAGAAACTCAAATTTGATACTTAAGTATACCAAACCTGAGCCATCGGTGTCAAATAATTCAAATGCTTCCCTAATCTCCTGCTTCTTCTGTTGGGTCAATCCATGATGGCGTCCTTTAGGTTTATAAGATCTCGTAGATTCCCCTCTATACAGCGGGCCCTGATACAGGATTCCATTTAATTAGCTAATACATAATGACTAATCAAAATTAATTCTCTTTCCTTAATCACATATGCCTCGGCAAAAAGCCCATCTTCTTTCACGGTCTGCAACTAAAGACGTCATACTTTGGTAACATCCCCATATGATGTTAGAGATGCCATCATCTTTAATCCTGCAAGTCTTTGATATAATTTTTAAAGAATTGATGTATAGTCAACAAATTTACCCAGCGTAGCAAAAGGTCAGTGGGATGAAGAACATCTTTAAACCTAGATTTTGATCTGTAATTTTATCCCCCTCTTTTAACCTTTTCAACTGCTATATTTTGTTTTAACATTCCCACTTCGCAAATGATAGTAGAATTGTTGATAATTGATAGTTAGTAAATATTAATACCAACCCTGCAAAGTTTACCTCTAATTCAATCATCTTGACTGAAGGAACAGATTAGATCATCTAGCAACTAGAGAACAGACAGTTGCCGGGCGGATAAAGGTAAGAACATAATTTTCAGCACAAGCCCCAGATTGAACCAAAATTTCATTAAGAAAGTGCGGAGGAAGAGATGGAGGAAAACTTACCATCCTGGACTGAAAATTCCACTGTTGTAGCCTTCGAAGAAAGAGCGAGCGCAGGACAAAATGATGATCGGAGCGCCCGCTTTCTTAATAGAGCAGGTGAGCTGCCCTGCTCTTTTGATATGTGCCGTTCGATGAATCGTGCTATGTGATGGGCCTGCGCCCTCGTTTCCATCATATGTGTTTTTGGATTAGATTTTGAAAATAATTTTTATGATTTAAGAATTAAATATTTAAAAAGAGTTTTATCTCAATTAAACTTAGATTTAAAACCTAAGTTTATTAATTTGCCAAACACTCGCTGAACGACGTGTGGGTTTACTTTTTCTTTCCGATTGAGTTCGTCCGTTGTGAGAAGGGATCGCAGCCGTCCCCTTCTTGGCAAAATAAACGATGCGTTTTTGGGTAGCAAGGTCAATGTGGGAATCCCAGCTTGACTCTGTTCACTTTTCCCTTCTCCCGGAAACGACGACAACGCAGGCGTGCCGATGCGGGCATCGAAATCGCTCCAAATTGCAGGGGCGCTCCATATCTGATTTTTGACATCTTCCTCCAAGTTCTCCCATGTAGCAGCAACTCAGTCAGGGGATTGTTGCTTCATTTTGCTGATGAAGCTTCATCGTGGCTTGCCGGTTTAGTTTAGATGATTGGCGGTTCAAGTGATTGATTCGGTTATGATTTTTGTTGTTGCTTGCCGGTCTCGTGCTGATGCATTTTGTGCAAATGAGCATGACTGCGTTATTGAGTGCTATTTTGCTTGCTACTACAACTAAGTTGATTCCTGTTTCTGATGCAAAATGTGGATGATTTGAAGGGTCACTGAAGTCTAGAAGGAATTTTCCTACAACGCATTTTAAAAGATGGAATGTACAGGTAGCCGGAGGAGTTGTCTTACAAGAAGATGCATTTTAATTTTTACAATAGTAAATTTAATGTACAATGGATTGCCTCCTCCTTGCCGCAAGAAACCTTTGTTTAACGAAAAATTTCATGATTGCCCCAAAAAATGCTTAAAAGGAAACGGAAAGTGGGGAAAGGTTACAAGTGTGAGGGGGAGTCGTGCTACACGCCTGCTATGTAATATCATTGTTCTTTCAACATTCAAACCTTCATACAAGTTCATGGTGCAAAAGGGGGGGACAATCTTCATTCAAGATACAGTTGTTTTCATTCTGGAATCGACGCGGGAATAAATTAACAAAGAGGGTCATCATGTTGAGATTGGTGAGGAAAAGCAGTGGCCTATGGGTAGTTAGTGTCGTTGCTTGCAAAGTTTGCCTTGCTGAAAATATGCACTTTTGTATTAAGATGTTTTCGTATTCACCGCGCATGTTCAGAAGGGGAGAGCAAGATACACATCAGAATATTAAATCCACAATACATTACTATTTACACGCAAACCTTGAATTAGAAGTTACCACTGTATGTGAAATGAGAGATGCCTTATGACCTTCATTTCTACACTGCACTACCAAACTAACAACCGTACGTATATTGGTGAACATCCTCGACATATATTGCATAATATGCCTTTGCATCTACGCAGTACATTGAAATTTAGAGCAGCACAAAATCAAAGTAGGCAGAAAAATTTGCACCAGATGATGAGGGCGAGCACGTGACCGTCATGGCGACACCCTCTAAACCCCGGTGATTACAATGGGCTTGATGAGCAGAGGTGATTCAGTTGCAGACCTTGCTGCTCTTCATCATAACAGGTGAAACAAAGTCAACAGTTTTCAGCTGCTTATTAGAGTGAGGACCACCACACCCGATCTGGTCTTCGCGCCCTCTCTTGGTGGTGCCATGGCTTATGTTCAACCTAACCCCAAAGAGCTTCAGGCTTTCCCCACCAGACCCCTTCCCTTCACCTACAGCCTTTTCGTCGTCGTCTTCGCCTTCGTGTTTGCGGCTGGACCCAAAACTTCCTTGCCGCATGATCCGATGGATCTGGTCGGGACCCATCTTCACGCGCTCCTTCAGAAAACTTATCAGCTCCTCGCATTGCTTCTTCGCTTGCGTCAGCTCCCAGCTCAGCATCTCGTTATCCTTCCTCAATTTCTCGTTCTCTCCCGATAAATTCGCCACTTGAGAACTCGTCGTCTCTACGGTTCCCAGATTCGAAGTTGAGGAAGATCCCATGTCGTCCCCACCGGAGTTCGACGCCGCAGGCCCCTGCGCCGCCGATTGCACCACGGGCTTCCGACGTTTGATCTCCGCCAACAGCTCCTTCTGTCCTCGCTTGAAATATTCGTTTGCAAATTCCCATTTGTCAGGAACAATCTTCCGGAATCCCTGTAAATTACCCACAGTTCACAATTAGTTGTCAGTGAGTGAAAAATTCACCACGGGTGTGAAACTTGAGCCGTGAACATCCAAACGTAACGGGACACTATGTTCAGTGCCCAGTGGGCAAATAGACGGCACAACAATCTTTAGCATCTGGTGGATATCTAATAATAATAAATCGGGTTTCCCATTTCTGGGAAGGCAACAATATAATCAATATATACTTTCCCAATGCAGAAAATGGAGACTCTCCTACTATATTTAGATGTAGGGGTAAAACTCCGATAAACTGATGGGCAACCAAAATATATATATATATATATACACTTTTTCCCTACCTGTATGGCTGTATCGTGTAAGATGAAAATGATGTATTTTCATTCTCTACTAGATATTTGATATTTTGGCACGTGATAACATTATGGACCGAATAAAAGAATTTTAAATTTTCACAATATGCTGGTAATTACATATCAATTATTAATCAGTACTCTGTTTACGTTTTTGTCAACATCTCTCCACGGAAAGTTAAAGTTTGAGGGAAATCAACATCCCCGTGGAACGCACGTTTAGGCTTTTTGTTTGGAAAGATACAAGAATTTTGCATTGATAGGCCACCTAACATAAAAGAAAGCCATGACATCGCTTGCCATCGAATTCTATGCACTACCAGTAGCTTCTTGCGCTCCCCAGTTTTCTGACCGGCGTATGCCATATTTCCCTATTTCCAATCCCCGGAAGACCCAGGGCATCCCCACTGCCCGGAGGAGAAAAGCCCTAATTGTTCATCACAAACATGCGTTTTGAAGGCACGTGATGACGTCCTTTTTTGTTTTTTAAGATGACACAAATGATCACTGACTCCGAATCTTATCAGTTTCTATCCCTTCTTTTGTAAATCAAGATAACATATACTATAATCTCTTATCACAGCTCTGTTGGAACTTATGTTTCTCCAGTAAGCTTTAATCTATATGAGCTCAGACTAAAAGGTACAGCCAGAGAGATTTCAAGCCGGGAAATTAAAATAAGCAATAATAATAAACGAGGAAATAAGAAGAGAGGCGAGAAAGAGAAAGGGAAGGGAACATACATAGGTGTTGAGCTGGCGGACGAAGCTTGAGAAGTTGTTGTGCTTGAAATAGTTGGGAAGCAAATCCTTGGCAAAATCCGCATGCTTCCACACCACGAACGTGTTCCCACTCTCACCCCACGATATGACATCGTCGGTGGCCGGATCATCCACCAACTGGTACGTCTTTGTCAGAAACGGCGCCGGTACCGATCTCTGCGATGACATTTCTTCCGATCTATCTCCACGCCCTTCACTCCTAGCTCCGAACTACTATTATCTATCTACTCTCAATTAACTTGGTAATGAAATGAAACAAACCAGAAAAGCCAAACAAATTTGTCTGTTTAGAAAAATCCGGTATATGTATGAGCTACTAGCTAGCTAGTATTCCTTCCCTTGGGAAGAATCTGCCTGGGACGAACGTACAACTGAAAAGAAGGAGAGCGGTCAAGAACTCCCAACCCCAGCAATAAAAACCAGAGAAGAAGAAGCGAGATTGAAGGGAGCGACTATGAGAATCCATGGGTTTTCAGATTGGGTCACAAGGATCATGACTGGACTCTTCCATAACAGAAAACCGCCCTGCTCTTCCGGAATATTGGTTTTGGGCGCCACCACCCGTTGTTCTAATATAAGAATGTTCGCACCGCCACTCCAGGAAGAGAGCCTGACGTAGGTTCTAGAAATTTGGAGAAGCGCATTAATCTACATACGCAACCCGACACATTTAGAATTGAAACAATTATCAAATTTATAATTTTAAAACTAATTGTTATGTTCTATAAATATAATTAATAAAATTTGATGGTTCACAGTAATTCTGAGAATTAGCCACCACAGGCCTGGGCCCAAAGTTTAGATAAATATTCAAAAGCTAGGGAGGGGAGACAGAGACCGGCAGACTTATTCAAAGAATAAGACACGCTTTCCCGGAGGAAGCTTCTATTAAATTTCTACGTGGAAAGTGGGGGACCGATATTTTTGGGATTTTCCCAAGAGGAGGGGCTTTTATAGTATTTTAACTGGTAAAAGATATTTTATGATGTGTGGACGCGTGGGCTTGGTGTTAACATTTTCAAGGAAGGAGTAAGACGCTTGAGGGAGTGGGTAAGGTGGGTTTTTCTTCCATCCCACCTACCACTTCCCATTTCTCGATTGCTTCTGCTCATCGCCATCCCTAGCTCACCATTTCTTCTGCTACTATTATTATTTGTTATTTTTTTATTTAATTTTAAGACTCACTTCCTAAAAAGTTTTTACCTTTTCCAACAATAGAGATACCACGTTAAGCAGCAACTTATTCATATTATTGCTATTATATAAGTGTTACTGTCATCAATATTTTCTTTATTTGGCCGCTCCCTCTATGCTTTAGTTTCGTAATCTCTTTGGTTCCACCTTTCCTTTCTTACCCCCACGACCCTCCAACTATCATATAAATTAAAGTAAGGCCAAATCAAATTAAGCCTAAATATATCACCATGCCATAGCGTGTTTCTAAAATTGAAATATTCGCAAACTAAAATTTAGGCAATAGCTCATTCAAAATGCTTCTTATACAACCTAATCCAGCCTATAGTCTTGGATATGGTGGAGAAAAAACAAAATGATTCAGATGTTGAAAAAATTATCCCAACTAGCTTAGTTTTCCACTCTTTGAAACATTGGCTTGGGTGAACCCAGGACTGTTCCAAACATGAGAACCATGCTTTTACTTGAACGACGAGCCTCCTCTATTACGTGGTCGGCACTCTGCAATTAGGAACCACATATTGACACTTGTACGTTCTATGTGGGGAAGATCATAAAATGACGTTTGGGGGTAACATGTTGAAGATGAACGAAAGACGCTTTGAAAGTACGTAAAGGGTAGCCCCAGGAAGTCAAGGGCCCATTGCCGAGTGCTGTTTATGCCTGGGGTCGTTTTCAATTTGGAATTCCACGCTGCCCTCACTAGCCAGTAACGTCAAAAAAAAAAAAATTCAACAGCAAACGTTAGTCACGTTACTTTGGAACAAATTCATATATTAGCTCTATTTTTGGGCCAATGGCCTAAGCTGAAATATCCAACCGATATTTCTCTATTTCGCTAGATAATCGCTTCCCATCACTGTAGCAAGTCTTAAGCCCCAGGTATTAAATCTAGTCTCTCTTGCCAAATGAGGATGGTAAGTCATTAAAACAAGTTCTAATTTTATGATGTACCCGTGTTTATAGATCTGAAGCATATGATGTTCAGGGAGCTGCATGACATTTTGGTCATTTCTAAATCATTAGCATTTTGATTCCTGTTTTAAATACAAATTGTAAATATGTCCCGTATCAATGATAGGAGGGAGTATATTGTATAAACGAGAGAAAAAATGAGAGAAATTATATCTGAAACTCAGTCATTAATAAACCAGTTCTTTAAGGGCATTATTAGGGGGTAAAAAAATATGCCCACCTACACATTCAACGCTTCTAACTCGACCCAGATTGAAGATTCGGGACCTTATCATGTATCACGAGTCATATATTCCATTCAACTCGTGAGCAAAGATGGTTCGTGCTCGAATCTAAGAGAGACAGATAAACAAGAACAAATTAAAATCGCCTAGACTCAAATTAACAGCCAGAATAACGGGGTTAAAAAGATTTGCATGATTATTTTTTCCCTTGAACCAATTTAAGGATTTGAACAGTTGAACCCTGTGCAAATTAAATTATCACATCATTAGCATTAGTATGCTGTGTTAAAAACGTGTGTGGAAAGTCGGGTCTAGCGCATCAAATGCTTGATTCTGATAAAGTAGAGCATCAGATATAGATATATTGTTTGGAGAATGGCTTCGACTTTCGATGCTAACTATCAATTCTAAACTGCAAAGATGCTTATGGATCCATTCCATCACTCACAACCGGTGAAGGTTGAGACTGGAGAGTGAGGCTCATTCAGAGATACTCCCCCTGCCTATTATACTAACACGCATTTTAACTAATTCATGAGAAATAAAAAATAATATATGATTAATTTATTAAATATGTTATAAATTATTTTTTTTAGTTTTACATTTATTGAAAAATATATTTGAAAATTTAATGAATAGACAAAATTTGAAAATGAGTATTAATTACAATGACAAAACTAAAAAATAACTAAATAAGTATTAATTATCTTACAAATAACTTATTCCATCTGATTCTATTTATAAGCAATTTTTTTCTTGATTGCTCAAAACGAACTAGTAGTTAAAAATAATAAATATTTCAAAAATACCATCTTTTTTCATATATATATATACCCCTATTTATGATAAGAATACAGAAGATAGGATAAATAAAAGTATGAGTATAAGATATGAAAAATAATGAGTATTTAATAGGATAAAATAGGGGGGAAACTTACATTTTTAGATAAAAAATAAAAATTGTTTATAAAAAATATTAACCCTAAAAAAAGAAAGAAAATTACTTATACCTAAGATGAGAAAGAGTATATCTTAAACTAAATTATTCTTCTACAAATCAAAAAGGAGTACCATGAGGAACGCATAAGATCAAGTGGCATGAATGTGGGTGGGTCCTGCGTCCCCGCAACAACTTTCTGGAAGTGTATAGGTGTCATTCATTATTAGGTTCCTCTTAAATTATCTTTTGAAAAATAATTATTATGATTTACAAGTTAAGTATTTAAAATAAATTTTATTTCGACTTATAAAAAAAGATTTCTAAAATCAGAATTTTATGGTTTCCTAAATACTCATTTATTCATTTCCATGATCAATTCCCCACAAGATATTAATTATAAACATTTTTTCCCCTGAAGTATCATGTTAAAGAAATAAAGGGATATTTTTAGGGGTTTAGTTTCTCTCATTGTCCCTTTTCTCATCATCTCTCATAATCTTTAAATCATATCCGTCAAATCAATCTGAAAGATTAAAAATGAGCCATGTCATCAAGTTATCACTCCTTCTACTTTTCTCTCATCTTTCCAATCAACGGTCCAGATGGACTCCTTTTTCCAATCAACGGTTCAGATAGGCTCATGAGGGATGATGAGAAAATGAGATAATGAGAGGATCTGCTTCCATATTTTTAGTCTTTCCAAATATGATTGACGAGATTTAAAAAAAAAATCATTAATCAGTGACGTGAATAATAAAGTTTTTTGGTTAAGATGCCTTATTAAAGAAGGACGAACATGAAAAGAATGTAGTTAATCACATAATATTTTTTAAAAAAAATCATTAATTTGAGATGTGATTAATAAAGTTTTTAAATTAAGACAGCTTATTAAAGAAGGATAAACATGAAAAGAATGTAACTAATTACATGACTTATTATGGGGATATAATAAATTAGTTAAAGATGGTAAAAAAAAAGTTAAAGATATCTTATAATTTTGAATGAAGGGCGTGCTTACATATAAATATGGCGCAACTTCCCGGTATTTTATTTATTTATTTATTTGCTCAAAACAACTTGCCGGTATTCACATTGTCATGTGGAGTGGAGCGAGTCGATGTGAATTATCATAAAAAAATTCTAGGAGAGAAAAAAAGGCAATAATGAAAGAGGGGGGTCGTGCAAGGTGAATTGAAGCAGGCGAGTGAAACAGATGAAAGTGACTGTTTTATAATTATTGAAAATGGAGGGATAAAATATAAATGGGAGCACGACAACTAAATACCATTTCAATTTTCAAATCCTAAAAATGTCTCTTGTAACGTCCTGAATTTCGATTCAGGGCTAATGATGATTATTACGAATATTTTGATAAATTGAAGTGGATTTGATATCCGACTTTGTTATGGGAAATGCCCAACATCCTGTATTTTAACATAATTATGTGACAAATAATTATTTAGGCTAAAATAGGGGTAAATGGCACATGGAAGAAGAAAAATAATTTGATTATATATTATATGACAATTTTAATTAATATGCCATAATCAGTGAGAAATTGAAAGAATGGCCATAAATTAGTGATTAATGGAGAGATTAATTACTAGCTAAGGAGAAATGAGATGTGTGACAAAATGGCTAATGGAGTATTTAGAGTAACTAATTGGTTACTTACTTTATGAGAGTCAATGAAATGGTGACACTTGGCAAGATGGGATGATGTTTGAGTGTTGGAGAAAGTCAAATGTGCATTTTAATATCATTTATCTCTTTCCCCCTCTCTCTTTGTGCGTTTAGGCATCGGAAAAAGGGGGAAAATCAGACTTTATCCTCCATACTTCATCATCATCACTCTCATCTCTCTTATTCCTCTCTCTATTCGGCTGCCATGTCTACAGAAGAAAGAAGAAGAAGCTCTTGAGATAGGTAAGCATTTGACCCTCCAAATGACCTCAAATGCTTAAACTCTATTCTATAAACTTGTTCCTTGTGTTGAGAGCTTCAATTTCATGATTTTAGATTTGCCATTGGTGGTGTTTCATGGCCACAAGGAAATCTAGAAGTTGGAGAACCAAGGAACTTCTTTGGGAAAGTTGTTGAGGTGAGTGAAAGCTTAATTTTCATATAAGTTTTGTAGTCATTGATTGAGCTTTGAATTTTTGAAAATTTTGCCCTAATTTTGGTGATTTAGGGTCATGGGGGAGTATGATATGTTATTGTTATGGAAATGGTGCTTTGTTTAGTGTTTTGAAGTGATTAAATTGAATTGAAGCTTAAATATGAAGTTTGGCCACTTTGTGTTGGTTTTTGTGCATTGGGCAAAACAGAGCATATCAATGGGTTGTGATTTTGGTCATTTTGAGGTTACCATTATGTTCCTTGTGGAAAATTGTATGGGAATAGGTTTGGTTAATGATTTTGGAGTCATTTGACATTTTGGTAGAAAAGTTGGAAATCTGTCTTGTGTGAATGCTGTTTTGGGCAATCAGTTTGCACGAAAGTTTTGAATAACCAAATGGTGTTGGAAAATTATGAAACTTTTAAGTCTTAAAGTTCACATCCCAAGCTTCAAAATGGATATATAATTCATGTCATTTCATTTTGTGAACTGAGAGTTATGCTTTGCCAAAGTTTGGGATGGAAACTGGACTATGTTTTGGGGTAGTGGTAGATTTTGTGTAATTCTAGAATTGTGTGGCGATTTCTAGTAATGGTCTATATTTTTTCAGTAAAGAGGACTTAAATACCTTTCATTTGAATTTGGAATCACCTCATTTTGATTTTTCTAGAATTAGTTATGATTTTTGGAAGTTTAGCCAAGAAACATTTTTTTTTTCGCGGCCCAAATGCTTCGGACCTATTTTTGGCCGTAGCCAACCCCCAAAAATGAAATTTTAGACTTCTGAAGATGGTTTTTGGTCAAGTGTTTTCCCAAGCCTTTAGGCGTGTGTTTAGGCTTTGATTAGCCACCTAAAGGTCATGAATGGTAACCAACTATAAGTGTTATGAAAGTGAGAATTTGGAAAAGAGAATAACCCTATATCCTTGTTTTGGTTTATAGGGTTCGATATTCACCCTGATCATGGTTCGATGTTCATCTAATCGTGAGTAAATTGTGTTGAAGCACACGCGGAAGAATAAGGGTAGGGAATTTACCTCTCCTGTATGTATTGATATTTGTGTTTGTGTATTAATGCATATTATTGCTTTGCTTGATTATGTGAAACATATATGAATGATTGAAGCTCTGTTTCTATTTATGCTATGGCCATGAGTATGTCGTTGAAACATTGAGCACGCGGATATATCATTATGTGAGCACGGGTTATTGTGATGCAAGCATGTCATGCATTAAACACTTATCTTGCATGCATATTGGTATCTGTTTCCTACTGGGATTCTCTATAATCTCGCCCTCCCTACCAACATTTTAGACAGGGAAGGTAGAACGAGGATGGAGTAAGCATCCAAGGGCGACAAGGACTCCTTCGGGTTGTCATTTTGGTAGTTGGTTATCATGGTAGTTGGGATTATGTATAATTGGATATTTGATGTATATGTGCTTAGATGTATATTGGGTTATTTGGTTGTGTATTGGAGATGGATTTGTGTAATTCCCGTTGAGGAATTGTAATGGGCAATTGTGCCCTACGTATCTTTAGTGAAGGTATGAACCCGGAATTGTCGGTATTATTATTGTGCACTCTGATATTTATATGAATGTGATTTATCTTCACGAGGTAATTGTATTCGAAATATGATTGTGAAACCAGGTTAAAGTGTTTGTGAAAGAAATTTGTGAAAACTCTATCTTAAGGATAAGAATGTAAATGAGTTTTGATTATTATTAGTCTTTATTTCATTTTAATCACGTATTTCGGATATAATTACAGAAGGGGGTTACATCCCTTAACACATGCAAAGGACAAAGAAGAAATGAGGTGGGAATCTAAGTTTTTCATGTTTGGGAGAAAATACCAAAAAAACCCCCAATTACCCAATTCTTTTACACATATTTTCAGTACTTACAGATTTTGTCAAAACCATTACTCTTTTACTTAATCTCATTACTCAATTAGTCATAATCCAAAATTCTTTGTCACATTTCATAAATTTTGTCAAAACCATTACAGATTTCGTCAAAACTACTATTCATTTCGTCAATCTCATGCTTATTGATTTTGTCAAATCATTATGTATTCTGTCAAAATCATTACTCTTTTAGTTAAAACCATTACGGATTTTGTTAAAACCATTACTCTTTTAGTTAATCCCGTTACTCAATTAATCACAATCCAAAACTCTTTGTCAGTCCTTTTATAGATTTTATCAAAACCATTACAGATTTCATCATGACTACTGTTCATTTCGTCAATCTCATACTTATTGATTTTGTCAAAATCATTTTGTATTCTGTCAAAATCATCACTCTTTTAGTTAATCTCATTACTCAATTGGTCACAACCTAAAACTCTTTGTAAATCATTTTACACATTTTGACAGTGCTGATTAATTTTGTCAAAACCATTACTCTTTTAGTTAATTATATAAGAAGCAATTCAACTTCAAAACCAGATACTAAAAAGATATTTTTTTGCTTCCAAATAACCAAATACCAGAACCACAACAGAAATTCCACAAAACCAAATAGCAAAACCAGTAGAGAGGGGGAAGAACAATGAATCCTTTTGCTTCTTGTATTTAAAAGCCTATATTTTTTTTTATAAAAAACAACGTCCCTTATTTGTGACTATAGCCCTTCAAATCTAACATATAGATCGAACTTTGAACTCACGTTGGAAGCCAGATCGGGCTTCAAACTCACGACGAAAGCTACGACGGCAATGGTGTCCCTATCGACAACAATGACAAGCATAGAAGGGGAAAGCATGGAAGGGGATGCCAAGAGGGAAGAGTTTGATTGGAAAAGGAGAGAGGAGAGAGAGGGAGGCAGAGAAGGAAGAGAGAATAGAAAGAGAAGAGAGGAGGAAGTGAGAAATAGAAAGAAGAAAGGGAGGGTATTTTAGTAAAAACACACAAACTTCAAAATTTCATATTCTTGTTAGATGACCTCACTATCTTTTTCAAATATTAACAGATTTTTTTAGATTTTAGAAATTTACATAGTATTTATTTATTCTTTTCCCTTAAATATATGAATATAGATGGTGACAATAAAATGGCCGTGCTATCAGAATAATATAACGATAGTCAATAGCAATTAATTGATGTTATGAGTGTATAGAATAATTTATTTCTGGGAAATAAACACTTATTACGTAAGTCGATATAAAAATCATCTCTCATACTTATCTCGTATATCGTGAATCACGACTTATAAATATTTATTGTCAAAAAATAAATTATCCCAAACGAAACAAGTTTGATGATATTCACCCCATTTTTCTTCTCCCATATCCAATAGGAAATCATAATCACTCACAGATCAATTCAACACCAGTAGCGCGGAACTACCAAGTCAATTTAATGTTCACACTGTAACTGGGTTTAAGTTTAACAACTTTCCAGAATAGTACATTCCACTTGTACTCGCTCCGACTCCCTAACAACGTCAACAATGATTGTAACAACAACAGCCGCATAAGAAACTCCCCCCCTTGATTTGGATCTGACCTCACTTGCTATATGTATTTTCTTTCTTAATACTGTGAAGTAAGTATGGTGATGTAGAATTCAACAGGTTAAAACCCTGTTGAAAGAGTCTTGAAACTAAGCACCCCATGTAAATGGTCACTTTTTGACAGACTTTTTAGGGGCATTTATAGTTAACAAACATTAAAATGCTCCGAGATGAAAAATATTTCCTCAAATACTACACCCAAACTCCTACAAGAACAAGTTTGAAATACAACTAAAGTCGTTTGTGTGAGACGAAGTTCCACTTTTCGTACATTGCGCAGGTCTGATGGCCTTCGCTTTTCTTTTTTGTACAAGATGAAATAATAGGCCAGCATAGTCGTGAAATGAAATGGGATATTTTTCTGTAATTTTCACCAAAAGGCAACAAAGAAAAGAGAAGGCTGTGAGAGGCTCCCGGCGTACGAAAAGTGGAACTTCATCTCACACTGAACGGCTTCTACTGTATCTCAAACTGGTTCTTATGGTGAACAAGTTTGAGTGCAGCATTTGAGGAAATATTTTTTTCTGTCCTAATTATAAGATAAAATTAATTTTTTTAAAAAAATTAAGGAAGCCAATTAAATTACTTTAGAGTGTTTATATTTTTAGTATCCTTAGATTATATATTAGTTTATTAGTCAAATTAATTAGTTTGAAGAAAAAAATAAAAATAAAAATACTCTAAAGTAATTTAATTGGCTTCCTTAATTTCTCTAAAAAAGTTAACTTTATTTTATAATTAGGACCGGAGGGAATATTTCTTATCTTATATAGCATTTTGGTGTTTTTTTACTGTGTATGGCATGCAAGTAAAAATGCTGATTTTTAGGATAAACCAAGCTTTCAAGAGACCATCATCTAAACCTTAAAAAAGTGGCTCAAGTAAATAAATGGGCTAGCTAGTCTTAAGCACGAAATTTACAATACACAAGCTGGTCTATAGTTTTACAAAATTTTGGCCTATCCCAGCAATCTTCAAAATCCCATGTGCAAAGTAAAATAATCAAACCTTGTGGACAATAGGGGGGGGGACACTAAAAGATATATACTTATTTAAGCGTTGCAATATTTAAATTTGCTAAATCGCCAGGCCACACACACACAATTTTAGAGGTTGGTGTTAAAATGAGATTTTTTGTTTTCTTTATTAGCTTATGATTAACGATCCATATCTATCTTGTTTCAGTTATTGTTGTCACGTACGGTTGAGTGTGGGTCACAAGATAAAACAAAAATGATATCATTGGCATTTGCGGATGCAAAATACTGTAAACTAAAGATTACAATGCATGGGAAAGCGATTCGCTCGACGAAATTTACCAGGAGGAGCTGAACTTGCTTTTGGAGTTTTTAGCATAATGGACGCTTCAATGATTCATTACTTTCACCATAAGATACACAGGGGAATCATCGAAGGCCCAGTAGAGCCCATATGGCTACGGCCATTGGCAAGGTGTTGGACTTATGAGTCGGATTGTAGACTGAAGTCAAAATGAGTCGAACTGATTGCAACGTACCAAAAAACAAGAAGGATATAAAATAAAACTTGATTGCTCAGCCTCATCCACACCTCGCTTCGCCAAACACCTTGTGGCATAACGAGGTATGCAAACAACTTATGAACACGAAGACTAACGTCTAAAACTAAAAAAAAAAAAAAAAGAATAGACAAATTAAATAGAAAATAAATCGATGGAAGGGTTTTGTGTTGTGTAAAGAATTAATGCAATAGTAATAGTGTGCAGGTATGTCTGGATGAATAACGATCCTTCTAGAATATTGCTGGTCATCTCAAAGGGGGGAGTCCTGGCTTGCTTTTTTCCTTGAAAAGCAGAGAGCCAGCTCAACGTCAAAGTCATATTATGGGCTACCCCAAGGTCGAAGGAACATGCATGTTCCCATGGCCAGAAAGTCACAGCTCAGAGACAGCCTCAGCCTAAGGAATTGCCAGCACAGCCATATTCCACATAAGCCTACTCAGAGCATTAAATCTTCATTTCCGCTCTGACAAGGCAGCGAATTTCAAAAGCAGCACAACATCTTTTGACTTTTGTTCACACCCAAATTTAAGTTACAAAACACTAGTCATACAACATGAAACATTGTCAGAGCGGAATATTAATATCTAGTTATCTGCCCAGACCTGGCATTCTAAGGAGAATAAAGTTTTTGTGAAAACCGCGGGCAGCGCCGGGTCACCTACTAACTGATCAAAATATTCCACTACTACAATTTTGTTTACTGCACGCGATTTGGCCTTTTCTTTTTAATTACATATAAAATAACAACAGAGAAAGTTTCCTGGCTGGTGGGGAATCTATCATTGATCAAACAAGTAGGGAAGGTTCCTAATGATCACCCCCTCATCATCACCATCCCCGTGGACTTTGACTCACCGCACAAGCAACAACCTGAGCCCACTGTCTCAATCTTGCCTTCACCATCTGCGGATTATCTCCTTCATTCACCAAACGGGGGGAAAACATTACATGAACCGGTATCAGTAGAATCAAATTAATCAAACAAAAGATATATAGTAGACGATGAGAAACGGGGTAATTAAGAATACCATGGGAAAAGATGGGAGTGGCGGTGGAGGGGGGACTGGCGACGGGAGACGCCGGGGTGGAGACGGAGGACTTGGGATAAAGAGAGTCGTAGCTCTTGTTGACGGCGTAATAGAGGCCGAGGGCGGGCAGAGCGTCGGACAAACGCTCGTCCTGCTCAACTTCGGGGGAGGAATCGAATCCGAAGCCCAATTCAATGCAAGCCTTGAGCTCGTCGACGTCCTCGTCGGTGACGCTCTTGGAGCGGCGGTTCTTCCAGTGGCCTTGGCGTCGAAGCCAAGCCTCGTCGCGGAGGGCATCGGGGGACCAGGATTTCTGCTTGTAGAGAGGCATGGGGGTGGCTGTGACAACGGAGGAGGAAGACCCTGAGCACAGCCCCTTGGAATGGGGCTTGTGCGGAGGTCCGGTGACCTCGCACGATGGGTTAGAGAACCCTATGGCTTGTTAGGGTTGAGATGGTGTGCCTTTTCTATGGCCGCCTCGTCGATACCTTTTAAGGGATCGAGTCGCTGACGTGGCCTGCCTTCTTTTCTTTTTGATTCGTCCACCTCATCATTACCTGTATTTTCATCTCTCTTTCCTCCCTTGTCCCTCCATGATCTGCTGGCCTCCACCCACGCCCCCGTTTCTTACCCGCTAATTAATTCATTATTAATTAATTAACATGTCGCGTTCCATGCCACAAAATAACCAATAATAATTGCCTCCCCCCCCCCCTAGAAAATATCCTGTCTTTATAGCTTGTTGCCCACGAAAAATCCTCATTATTTATAATTCGCTATTTTTCCCATCCGAAAAATATTTAAAAATGCGATTAGAAGAACGTACTGTGTTCTTGATTACGAGGATACTTATTTGTTATTTGAACTCGTTGTTGCCGTACTCCGTGCTCCATTCTAAAATGAAAAGCCTATATTTCAATGTTATTGTTAGATTGTACATTAAAATAGTAACATCAGTGACGATACGATTCTTGCTTTTAAATGCAAACAACCTAATTAACTCGTTCATTTATTTTTGTCTAAATGAAGTTTTATTTGAATGGAGATTCAAAATATCCATCCGTATTGGGTCTTAATCAAATCCCGTAAGAGCTTCGAAAGTTCCAAATACCGTGATCCAAGCAAATTGTTGAACCATAACTAGTCATCCTACCTTTTTTTTTTTTAAAAAAAAAATGAATGATATAAACAAATTGTCAATAGAGGTGTGTATATATAAATATATATAAATCTGCCGACTTTGGATGAACAGGTATGAGGATTATATTGACTATTAATAAGCATATTATGTAAGGGATATGCGAAAGTACATGCTTCCCAGGATGAATCATGCATTCACAAAACATTGAGCTATGTGTTATATAGCTAGTCCCATGTTTTCCTTATTATTCAAATATCCGCCGACTTCTAAGTCCTTACTACGATCGATCTGAATGGTTTCTAGAAGATTTTTAATTAACAAAGAGCAAGTGATGGTCTTAAGCAATCCTTATCTTTAATTTGTAACTGTCCAGCTTGCTACTGCATGATAATAAAATAATACATATATGACGTGAATGGTGGTGTTTGGGCGGCTAGCTATCTGCTCCTCTCCAATAAAACTATGCCCAGTGTCTTCAATTTAGTATCACTGCTAATACTAATTGATTAACTTCTAACACTGGTTATTACTTGTTAGTTAATCTAACCGGGCAACTTAGATGATTGCTTGCGTGGCCAGAGCAACTGGGAATATATAAAAGGATCACAGACCATATGTGATTGCTGGCAATATGAATTATGCAATGCGTGGAATTGAAAAAGAAAAAGAAAAAGTGGGGTTTGTATATATAGTATTGGGCAAGGTGTCCAAAAACGTCACGAGCTAGCCAATCAATCTGATTCATTGAGGCTGAATGAATCACCAAATCACTCCCAAAATCAATAGTGCTTTAGTTGCTCCATCCAACACTGAATACAATATATATATGTGTGTGTGTGTGTTTTCAAATCGAACAACGAAGCTGTCTTACGAGTTTAGAATCCATTTTCTAATTACTGACACATAACGCTAAAGTCATCAATCGTTTTCTTTACAGAGGTTTAAAGAAATAATAATAAGTGACAAAATGAGAAATGGACGTCGAATGTTTGTATATGGTTTACAAAGGAAAGTTGCTGGCACTTGTACAGACAAGTACGACGTTTTCGTAAAGCAATAACCTAACAAACTAACGATAATAAACTATATACTGCTGCTTGGTCATATAATCACATCTCTTTAATTTTAAGATGAAGAAGGGCTTTTGCTATAATTATTTGCTTGGGCACCCTTAACAAACAAATGAATTTCCAGATACTTATGCTTGGCGTGTTGGACTTCATCACTAGATTATGAGACATCAACGAGGGTGGCAGGTAAATGTCAGCGTCTGTATAACATCTAATAACTAACCCTTTAATTGTAATTACTTTAATTCCTTTAGGTGCGCTAACAATGATGAGTTGGGCGTGCGAAGGGAGGGGGTGACCTACTTATAAGTTAATGGGAGGCCAAATTTTTGGTGGGGGTACTTACTTGAAAGACATCATCAAAACCACTTATTTATCTCTTAAGTGGTCAGGACACCGAAAAGAGAGCAAAGTGAGCATCACGAATAAAAACCTGAGAGAGTGGCCATGGTATCAATTATCAACTAGGTTGTCCCATCGCTCTTTACAAACGCCAGAATCTCACTTTTAATTTAATCTAACTTAGCAGAGATGGCGCAAAAAAACAAAAAAGGTAATATGTTGAGATCGTGGGCGGGCGTTGGCTTGGGTACGTGCGTTGTATTATTATATATTACTCGTAATCGTAATTCTAGGTGTGTTTAGAATTACCTTTGGAGGCCCAAATGTACATTTCAACAAGCAAGAGTGACATTTTGGTTTTTTGTGATATTTAGAACATTGTTTTTTCAATTGGGTTTTTGAAAAAAAAAACAACTTCAAGTGATAAGCCAAAATATTATGTTTTTAACTTTTCTATTATGAAGAGAGAAGAAGTTCCTATCATGGAGGGAGATTAAATTAAATAATTCATAAAAAAAGATACTGCATCCCATCTTCTTTTATTAAAATAATATTTTGATCCTTATTATAAGCTAACTTGTAGATGAAAATTTTAAGGTTAATAATGATTGTTTTCCAATTTTATCCTTATGAAAGTATCTAAAGAAAAAATATATATAATAAAATTCAAGGGAAATCAGGAAAAACTCCTTCATTAGAAATTTAATTGACATGAATAACCTGAAAGTATCTAAAGAAAAAATATATATAATAAAATACAAAGAATGATAATACTCTAATTGAGGTTATTCTCACCAATTAAATTCTTAAAGGGGGACTTTTCTCCAACTTTCTCTAAAATTTAAATAATTTAGTATCTTCAAAATTTTTCCAATATTACATTAACTATTTTTATTTTTGTTAAATTCATATTATTGTCAATGATTTTACATCCAAATTTACTTTTACATTAATCTTCTAAGCAAGTTTCATTTTAACAAACTAACTTTTTTAAAAGTCAATCCAAACATAAATCTTATCATACAATCTGACTTTTATCTATCTTACATCAGCAAAAGTTAGATTGAAAAAATGTCACTTCAATTCTATCACCGCTAATCCAAACATGCCCTTAATAAATAAGAGGTAGCTGAAAATAAATAATACTAACGACCATTTACTCCCGCACAATGTTATAAAAGAAATGATTTGACAATAAATAAAAATTTTATTAAGAAATAACTTTTCATTATTTATTTACAACATATGTGTGGGGATGACAAACATTTTTTTTGTAAAAGAAGCATGTGAATACATTTTTTTGTTTTTGTTTTAATAAGCTGCTGCATCAGTCATTCATGATGATCAAAAATTAAGGTGCATAATGTGTATCGTAGGAACTAAATGATCAACGTTGTTTTGATTAAGAATATCTTTAAGAAATCAAAATGTAGCGTCTATCCTTAAATGCCCATCTTTCATCTATCCAAACTTTTGATGCATCTGGGAAGAAGGAAGAGATATGCAAAAATTGCAAAGAGGTCAGTGTTGGTTAATAATGACATTATTGGTTATCCCATTTTCAGAGAAAGCTTCCTCAAAGCATAAAATTATGATGCGTTAATACTGTTTTCGGCAAATACAACCCAACATTAATTAGTTCAATATGTCATTAAAGACTTGTGATCAAACCCAGTTAAAAACAGTTATACAAATAAAATATATATTTTTTGTTAAGAATAAACCACAGTTAACCATATGGAGTAAACATTCTGGCCTCCCAATTTTTTTGTGATGTCACTTGTAATTAATACAAAATAAAGTTGGAGTTTTTAGATCAACCATTAAAGTAGGGGCAAATATAACTCCATTTCTAAAATGTTGTTAAAATGATTTTATATCCATCTGAAGGATGTCATTAAATTGTATCATGCTAACAAAAGCCATCTCTAAAAATAATATTATTATTTTTTTCAATATTATTAGACTTAGCAAATAGAATTTTCTATTCAAAAATAGATTATTAACCTCAAAAGTTCATCACCAAACAAAATAAATATGAATTTGTAATTTATTAATTTGGATATTTTATGGAATGAAACAAAAAAAAATATTTACATGCCAATTAAAGTGGGATGACAGCTAAAAAACTAATTAGATTATACATCACTAAAAAATGTATATAAATAAAAATCATGTTAAGAAACACTCTTAAATAATTAGAGTATATCATTAAGTTTGGAAATAATAATATTTTATAATAATTAGTTATCTTTGGTCTAAATCAGTTTAAATGTTATTGCTAAACCTTATTTTCAAAGTATAAATTAAATTCAAAACATGGAATATAATCATAAATTCATAATCACTCCAAACCAAAATTTTTATATTATATATAATAGAAATGAAACTGTTTCACCAACCGTAGATCTCTATCCAATGCTTTATCAGAATGTTTAGTTTTGGCTTGAACGAACATAAATGGAGTTGTGCCAATGATAAGGAGTTAAAACACACACTTACGAAGAAAACATAAAATGACAAAATCATTCCAAAAGCAAATACATATAAAGCTGACAAATATGAATAAACCAAGTCAGCATTAGGATGGAGGCATCAGAAAATAATCACTGCAAAGGGCAAAAACGAAATTGACACTTTTAGCTGGACCTTATTACAGGCCTATATCACATTGCATGAGCTTTTTCCTTGAACTGTACGCATTGTTAATTTGAATAAGCTTTTTCCTTACATGAGTATTTGATTGAATGAGCTCTAAATACAAGGAAAAGAGAAATTTGCCTTATTTGTGAAACAAAAGAGTAGCCACAGGCATACGATGCGGACAAATTAAAACATACATAGCCTGACAATAAGCAATGTTAAGTAAGAATCGTCAATCATCCCTGTTTCTTAAAATAAGTATTTGAAAATAAGTGACGAATCATTTAAAAAAGAACACCTGAGTGTAAATTACGCATGCAAATTTTTGAGGGTTTAGCGGTGCAACGTAAATGTTAGCCTTAAGAAATCAGTTGAAACAAATAAATTACTATTACTAATAGTGACAAAAATAAAGGGGTCACTTCATAAATCTTTGAGGGATTGCCAAAAAAAATTAAAGGGGATAATATATAAACAGTACTTATGTAGAATAGCGATTAAAGCTTTTAATTAAAAACGGCTTTTCAATCGTGATTTATGATATACGAGGTAAGTATGTTAGAAGAGTTTTGTCTTAATTTACATGAATAAACATTTTTAGGAATCCTAAACGTGATCCCAAACATGCAATCAATTTAATTAGTTCAACAAATCAGCGGTCATATAACAATTTTAACAATTAATAATGAGATTACAAAGATCATAATATGGAACGGTTCAAAAATTACAAAGCATGAGAAAGACGTGGGAAAGTAACACCACTGCCAAACCATACAGGTAGGGTTATTGAATTATTGAATATACAAATGACAGGACTTCTCTGAGACACGTATTGTCCATAGCTTTTATTACATATTGCTGGGCTACAAAATGAAAAACATAGGAGAGATGCCTGCTCCATAAATGAAGAATAAACTATAAGAAAATTCCTCCAACAATCTTGGGGTACTGGATTCTCGCATTTCAGCTTCAGTGGTCCACATCTTCCACTAAAATACTAACCGCCAGCATAAAGCTTGCGCAGAAACAGAGTAAGTCTGTGGTTAAGCTTGATAATATTCTCTGATCTATTACATACAGATAAAAGAAAAGGATAATAAAGATAGGGGCAGGGCCAGGTGAAGAACTGCAGAAGGGTCCTTCAACTACATGAAATTCAGGATCATAGAGGACCCTTGTTGCATCAGAAAGGACCTAAAGGTAGGAACACCTGCTTTAATTAGAAAAGATAAGGAACTGCCGTCAAGTGAGAAAAGATAACGAACTACTTGACCCACACAGAATACAGTGTACCTCATCCCTTGCCCTGTAAACACATAAAGAATAGACCTCGCGAGACAAAAAAAAATCCATTTAACAACTCAATAGCATTGATTGAGGATAGGTTAGATAACTAAACCCCTTCTGCATGTCTCCAGTGTTAGGACCATCTCCTTCTCGTACAAACCCATAATTTTCACCAGCCGAACTGGAGATGCATACCTGATAAAACCACAAACATATGCAGGAAAAATGACGCAAGTGAGATCTGTGCAGTTTATTTTTCACTCTTCGTTGTTAAAAATCCAACTCATTCTCATCGTTTCTCTCAAGATGAGATGAGGAGGAAGAGGGCTGTTAAAAAGAAGAAGAAACGGGTGAATAAGAGAGGGGGGAGAGGCGAAAGTCTTGAAAACTATTTTCATAGATTGTTAGAAATATCTTCACGAACCTCATCCGAATAGTCTTGAACATTTTGAAGCAACAAACGATGTCCTCCCATGGCAAAAGTATTTGACAGATAGGCTGAGGCGAAAGGGAATTGCAGTGAAGTCCTAGAGGTTTTTTAGAGTGATCGAAAGTCCATCCATGGCTGAGTGTTTGTGGAACATGAATAGGGGAATAAACTAAAAGGAGATGTCTTAAGCAGGGGCACAAGAAAAATAGAGAAAAGAAGGATGACACACTCAAGAACATGCTTAAATATTCGGAAATTCTATGTTCTTCATAAACAGTGACGTTAATGAAAAGAAAAGTAAAGATACCAAGCCTGTGAGGTTACATATGGCTTATATAATTTCCGAAAAGAAAACCAAAAAAGAAAGATAGAGAACGCAAATTATAGACAAACTGGACCTCCTTCAAAGATTTAAGGGATATCGAAGCTTAATTCCCCTCCCGTTCCTTGATGCCCAGATCCTTCGTGACTTCGAGTTCTCTTTCCCACAGAAAAATTTTTCTAAAATATGAAGGAAGATTACTGACCCTTTTTAGGCTTTTTCTTTTCATTTTCTTAAAAAAAAAAATAGAAGATTCATCTTTATCCTAACTTTAAACAAAAATCGCATGACTGAGAAATGAGAAGAATGAGATCTAGAAAGCATAATGAGAAAGAGGGGTGGGCAGGGGAAAACGATTACCTTGAAGATAAAAATGAATCTGCCTCAAACTCTCCATTGACACTATCTCATCCTCGTCTTTGCGTCCACTCCATGTTGTCATCCTTGTGGTAGCTTCTCCGCTAGGAGGATAAGGGAATTGTATGAAGGAAGGATGGAAAACAAATTAGTGGATCGTGAACACAAATCCAAACACCAACCTCTCTGTCTTTGTTGTAGATTTTTTTTTTTTGGCCAACAACCAAACTAATAGGATTAAACTTAGCGAAGACACAATGTCCCATAATTAAACTTACAGCAACCAATCACACTAAATGAAAGGGAAAGCCCCCAAAACCTAGCCAACATAATAGATAACCCAATAAATAAGAGTTCTTCGTTACAACAATAACATGATAGTAGAGGTGAGATCTCATCCACTCCTTTCGATTCATGAGCTTGCAACTAGGACGAAGGTTAAAATACCCGTTCCAAACGCAGAAGCAAGACCTTGCCAATGAAGCTTTGAAAATCCTCCCGACTACCAAGTCTACTTCCATAGGAACATACCTACAAGAGAGGTTCCTAACCAAATTCCTTGACACAAAAGTGCACTCAAGGAGAAAACCATTCAACATAATATCAAAGTACACACAATAAAGGAGAAAATAGGAAAAAGAAACCCAATTCCAGACTGAGGAATGAGCAGTAACGCCATACACACTGAACAGGCCCAAGTCGAGTCCTGTAATAAATAGTGTTGATCAACACACTGAACAGGCACATGTTGAGCCAAAAATGAACAGCGCATACAGTTATACTGAACGGGCCTAGAATAATGTTTGCCAATTATCTATCTAATACACATTCCTTAGATTGAAAGCCCACCAAATTCTCGACCTTCCTACCACATACAGCTACTTTCAACCAATCATACCTAAGTCTTGAATGTGACTGAAGAACTCTGGTTTTGGGACTTTGAGTAGTCAATATGACTTTGTCCTACCAAGAATCCTTCCACACCAATTCAATTTGGGCAAAGCCAATTTGGGTAGGGTATACTAACTTATAAAACACACAGACCAGTAATGATAGATAATAAACTCCCCAACCATATAAGATTAATCTAGGCATATCAGGAATCAGAACTTATAAAGAATCATCAGAAATAACCATAGCAAGGGCAACGCCTAAAGTGGCTATCCTACCTATAGCAAATCTCAAACCCAATAAATCATTAGTAGGAAAGGGTCGACCCTTTAGCGAGCCACTACCCTGAGGAGCCAAATACCGTAAAATTAATACCTTTAACTGTATTTGTTTTGGTGCATTTGGTTTCCTCAGAATGACTGTAGAGCCCCAACTCCCACTAATCTGTTGCTTCCTCATTACTTGACCATCATCACCCAGCGGTTGCAGATGGTTTCCTCTTTGCTGCAGATCATAACCATCGAGCGGCTATAGATCATAACCTCTACATTCGAACGTTATAAAGTCAGAGCATTAAACAATTTGTTGAGCTGCTGTGCTATACTTTATAGTCTAACCTCTTAATTTCAACTGAATAATCTTGCAAAGCAAATCTTGTCTATCCAAATGGCTTATCAAATATGGACCTACGCAGTTGCCTGGCATCTTGGCTTTGATGTAATGAGCAACAGATGTTTCTGCAGAAAATGAGTTATTAGGCCTACAATTTGAAGGATATAAATGTGAGAGGGCAATGACGTTAGGCGGGACATATGCTTGACAATTTGAATTTGAAACAACTTTTGATAAGTTTAGGTGCCTGTACAGACATAGCTGTAAGGCAGACTACATAGTTGAGCCTCGCCATAATGTGTTGAGGAGCTTGAAGAACTAATTAAAATAATGAACTTTAATTTACAACCAGCCAGTTGTTGTGAATAATGTTTTTGTGAGAGAAGCCAGATGCAAGCCGATGATAGGGGAAGCGGCTTGGTGGAACAGTATTGATATATGTGTGTGTGCGCGCGCGCTCGCGTTGATGATGATGATAAATTGGACTCCCACCGCGTCTCACCAAGCCCACTGCTCACTTGCTCAGTGTTTGGGCTTCTTGGATCTTTCCAAAATAGTTCAACCATAGATCTTTCCAATACTCAGTGAGAGGGGATTAGTCATAACTATTGACACTAGATACCTTGTCCTACAAAAAAAAAAAAATTAAAGAATCTATGTGATTTCAAATGTTACCTAAGAGTACGAGAATGTGAGGGACGCATTACATGATTTTTAGATTTTAGTAACCCTATAAACAACAAAAAAAGGGGAAATTAATATTTTATTCCTATAGTTTGATTCTTGCAATATAATCCCTTTGTCGTGGGAAATAAAATCATGCATGTAACAAAAGTTAGTGACTAAGCTATAAAATGGTTGAAACCACAAAGATTGTGTAGCAGTGATTCAAAGTTCATGAATCGAATTACAAACGAGTCAAAATTATAATAACTAATTGGGAGTTAAAACATGATCTAATGGTTGAGACATTGAATAGAGAGGGAAGTTAGTAGAGAAACTCTTTTCCCGAATTGAGTTTGCACAAGTTAAAATATATGAATTCAGTTACAACCAAGTAAAAAGTATAAGAACTAGAAGAATAATTTTTTCATAAATTAAATCATAGCTATAAGTACTAATGAAAATACTATGGGTCAGTTTGGTTCAACCGCATTGCATGCTTACAATAGTAATCATGATTACATTACCAATATAAGAGTGTTTGGTTACTTTTTAGCATGGTAATAAGGTTTACCTTGGTAATGATGATTACCGAAAAATTGGTAACCCTCATTCATACCTCACTTCCTACGAATACTTATTACCACCCTATTGCATGGTTGAAAAAGTTCAATTTACCCTTTTAGTTTCATTTGTCTTTACTTCACTTGCTTCATTTCACATGTCACATCATGCCACAATCGTCGCCATTACTACCTCCTCCTTTACCTCTGTCATTGACACCCTCGTCGCTACCACCGTCACCTTCACCATTGTGGCCACCGCTACTACCTCCTCCTCCTCCAATGCTGTCATTACCACCCCACGCCACCACAGTCACCTCCACCATTATGGCAGCCACTATACACCTCCTCCTCCTCTATTGCTACCGTCACCAACCCATGTAACTGCTCCACCATTGTGGTTGCCACCACTACATCTTCCTCCTCCTCCACCATCATCACCAACCTTGCTACTGCCTTCACCATTGTAGCGTAGCCACCTCCACCTTAGGGCTGTTGCCACCACTACCTCATTCACTGTTGTCACCCTACCATTGCCGCCGCCACTAACTCTTCCTCTTCCACAGCTGTTGTCACCACCCCCGCTGCCACTACGTCCACCTCCATTATTACCTTCGTCGTCACCACTACCTCCTCCTTTGTCGTCGCCCCTTACTGCCACCACCTCCTCTATTGTCGTCGTCACCACCACTACCTCATCTTCCTCCACCGTTGTAGCTGTCGCCACCGTTACCACTACCTCCTCCTCCACCATTGTAGCTATCACCATCCCCCGCCACCACCGCCACATCACTGTTATTGTCGCCTCCACAACCACAACCATCGACATCAGACGATCCTCAATGAGATAGCATGACGATTATTATGAGGCAACTTAATGGCTCTTAACTATTTTTTCCACAAATATTACATTAAGGGTAAAATAACTTTGTATGATATATTAATTTTAAATAATTATTTATTAAAAAAATAACTCATTACACCTTGTTTAAAAACCAAACCAAACACTATCCCTGCAATTAATATTGTAGTTCAGTGCAAGGTGTAATGAGATCGAACCAAATGTACCCTATATCTTTTTTCATGATCTTTTGTAATTAATGATAAAAATAATGCCAGAGATGTAATAAAAACGAATAAAAATATTTACTGTGCATCAATAATTTATGTGTTTATATATAATTAATTAATATTACTTACTAAATGTTTAAAATTAATAATAGTTGTACAGAACTTTTATAAATCTAAGAAAGAGATTATGATAGTTTATTGGGCCGTAAGAGCGATCAGTAAGATCCGGGTCCAAAGATGAAGGTGAAAGTAGAAGGGTCAGGGAACAACGTTCACGATAGAAAATTTGCGGGTCATGCCCGTTACCTGCAGGTCGTCCACCGCGGAGGCATCGAACGCAAAATCAAAACTGAACTAGGGTTTCTGTGATAAACACGATCGACGGAATTGATCCGACTGAAAAGAGAGAAGATGTGGCATGAGGCGAGAAGGTCGGAGAGGAGGGTCCATGACATGATGGACGCAGCTCGAAAGAGAGCTCAGAGGCGAGCTGTTTATTTGGCAAAGAGGCGGGGTGATCCTCAGCAATCAATCCAGGCCATTGGCATTCGTTGCCGAACTTATCGAGACGACGGTCTCTACCAAGCCATCCAGGATCAGCAGGGCCTGTCAGTTTCTATATTTTCATAAGTTTATTTTCTTTAACATGCCTTGGCGCCTTTTTTGCCGTCTAGATTTGCTTGGTGGGCTCACATGCGGTTACTTTGGAACTAGAACGGGTGTTTGTTCAGGATTATGGGTTGAGTATCAACTCTTAATAAATATGCCCTTCAGATTAGTTTAGCACGGAAGCTAAATTCGAGTTCTGTATTATGATTTTAGATTGCATGGAAAGGATTAGGTTCGTTAATTTGAAGTTGTATGGCTTAAGTATTGTAATTTAGATTCAAGTGGTAATGCAAGCTTGGAATTAATTTTTGTTTGTTGTAACAACAGTAATCTCAAGAAGAATAATATCTTCTTTATGGTTGTTTATGGCTTAGGGTTGAATGCGTGGAGGTATAATATTGGTTTGAGAATGTTTGAAGGCCCTTTTTTCTTCCTTTTCTTTTCTTTTTTTGGGGGGTGGGTGTGGGGGCAGGGTTGGGGATTATTGATTACCCTAACGAGTAATGATTAGTGCTTGCCCTATCTTATTCTATGAAACATGTAATTTATATGTGGTTTGCTAATGAAAAATTTGTGTCTCAGGATTCCATGGAATGGGAAACAAGATATTTTGATTGACAGGTGCTGGGTTTTTTCTATTGTCTTCGATGGTTGGAGTAGTAAGATCTGTATTTTGTAACATTTTAATTATTTTAGAATTGACTATCATTCCTTTGTTTGATCAGATTTGATGGCCGTGCTCTCCTTGATTTCATTCGGGATCCCGGATCAAGGCGTGTGCAGGAAAAGTCAGAGGAAGAAGAAGAATTAGAAGAGTTTGTTAATTTTGAGCGTTATCGGGATTTAATAAAGCATCGGCATAGAGGATGTCGGTACTTTTTTATTTACTGACAAAGTGTTTGATTCTGAAAAGCTTTGACTATTCTATTATCTCTTTCATTCCCCATCCTTTTTCTTCAAACATTGTGAATTAATGATAGAGCAATGCAAGACTGAAGTTTCTCTAGTTTCAAAGTCAATATGACTACATCCACAATATAATTTGAAGATGATTTAGCAAACAAAGCTTTTACATTAACAGTTACCGATGAGGAGGCTTTGCAACATGTAAATCAAGAGATGGAGGCCAAAGCGGCAGCCCCATTTGCATCAGATAGGTTAGATGAGATTTGTTTTGTTATCTTACTTCTTGTGAGGTCATATAAATAATGTTATACCTGAGGGGATCAAGACTTTACTATTTGGGTGGAATTAATCGTGAAGTAAGTACATCAGGAATCTAAAATTTTGTATGACTTTTAACTACATTTGGCAGGCGTATCTTGCATGTATCCAAATATTTGTTGCTGAAGAGTCTAATGCTATTGGTATACATGGGCAAACCTTTCTTGGTTTTCAGTCTACTTTGAAATCTGAAACACAAATTATTAAATGACCTGGCAATACTTGCTCGCAGTATTTCGTTTTTCTATCATAAAATGTCTTTAGTCTGCGTCCACTTTTTATTTTCCACTACCTTGTGATTCTGGAAAAGATTAATTTTTTAACTTCCATAATTTTTGAGGTAGTGTGTGTTCCATTATCCTCAAAGTGATTTCTTGGAAATTAGTAATACTGGACAATGATTTGGATTTGGGATACTCGATTCTCTAGGATGTAATGCAGCCATGCAGGTCAAAACCATTAATGTTTCAGTTTGTGTGTAATAGCTAACTCTACGAGATTTTGGTTGATTTTTCCATTTACAGTATTAATTTATATTCTATTCCCCTCTGAAGTATTGTTTGTCTTAAGCTGTAAAACTGTTTTTGCCTCAGGTAAAAAATAGATAGATGTTACTGGTATAGCAAATACTGACTCTTTTAGTATATGCTGGCAGCTATGTTCTTCAACTTCTTATGAATGTTTTATTGGGTCATCTTGGACAATCATCTGATGTTCCTTTTATCGCACACTTGTAGGTCTCACTTGTCACAGCCTCCTGCAAGCAAAGGTTCTTACTCACAGGTGGGATTTTCTTATGATGGGAATGGGAAAGAAGAACCCCAAATTTCAGATGATGATGATAATGATGAAGATGAAGATGAGGAAGATGAAGAGGACTTTAATAGCGATGATAGCAATGATGAAGGAATGGAAATGATAGCAAAAGAATATGGGGTTAAGAGGTATGGATGGCTTGTATACATGGATAAGAAAGCTAAGGAGGAAGAGAAAAGACAAAAAGAGGTGATCAAAGGCGATCCTGCAATCGTAAGTTCAGAGATCAAGTGGTGTTTTTGTTCATTTTTCTTGATCATTATATATTACATGTTCATGCAAATATTTTACAAAACTTATAGAGGAAACTGAGTCGCAAGGAAAGGAGGAAAGCTTCTCAGATTGAAAGGGAAAGAGAGAGAGAAGCTGCTCGGATATCTGGAAGTCGTGTGCTGCATCATGATCCCTACCGGTAGAGACTGTGGAGATTATGTTAGATTGACTATTGAGTGAATGAAAATGACAATGTGCCTCCTACTAAAAATGGTATGACCTACTATGTTTTTTTAAAAATTAAGTGCTAATGATGCACCTGAATACCTGTAGGGAACCTAGACGAAGTCCTACTTATGAGGCTTATTCTCGTTCTAGAAGGTAGAGCCCTACTTTTGCTGGTTTCCATCGAAGGTTTTAAATGCATTTGATATCTCTTTCTATGAAGTAAATTTTATCTGGTATTTCTTTCTTTTAAAGGTCAAGATCCAGATCACGGTCCTTCTCTCCATCATACTCAAGGCGTTATTCTCGTGGTGGTAATCCAGATGATGTCTTCCGAAGCAAACAGCGGACTCCTAAAATAGAATATATCACTGAATTTGGGGGCTCTGGAGAAGCAGATGAACCCAAGCATGAGAGATTTACTCCACCTCCATCTCCTTCTCTAGCTGATAAGTTAAACCGGTCGGAGCACTGGACCTTTAATTCTTGCCAAGATAGATTGGGCAGTCTTTTCTCTGCTGCCGCATATCACCCACATTGTTGCCTGAGGCAATTTTTTTGTGGTTTAGAATAGATCAGGACTAGGATGGTCAGGGTAACTGCAGGGAGGAGGAGGGAAGAGGTTTCCCTTTTGAGGCTGATTTTGTCACAATTTTTTTTTTTTTTTTTTGCATAACTTCTCGAGTTGCATGGAAATATTGCTATGGTTTTATCTGACTCCCTTAAGATCTTGCAGGCCATCATCTGGTCGCATACTTGAGGCTTTGCATGTGGATCCTGCTTCTGGTGTATCTGTTGATAAGGATATGGGCACCAAAGTGTCAAAGCCTTCGGTCAAGTATGCCAAAATATTTAGAATATGAATATCAGTCGTTTTTTCATTTTAATTGATTTACTGCATGTGTACGTGACATGTGAAGGCCCGTGATTGTTGCTTCTAAAATTAGTTGTCCTTTCTCTGCAGTACTTCTTCAGCATTAGCTAAGTTAAGTAAGGCAAGTTCATCTGGAGGACTCATGAAGCAGCAGGGGGAGAAGAAAGAAACTCCTCAGGAGAGGCTTAAAAGGATCATGAACAGGCAACTAAACAAGCAAAGTATGTTTAAATTAGAGATTTTATGATTACATTAATTAATTCTTCAATCTTCATTGTCTTCCACTGCCTTTATCTGTGATCCTATTTGCATTCAATTTTTTTGTAGTTCTTGTCAGGAGTTAGCAGTGTTCATGTGGAATTTATTGACATTAGTTCTTGGCACTAGTATAATTGTTTAAACTATTGCTTTTGCAGTTAAAAAAGATACTGCTGCTGAACTTGCTAAGAAGAGGGAACAAGAGCGGCAGAGGCTGGAAAAACTTGCTGAAACGAGCCGACTTAGTCGGTATAGACGTCGTAGCCGCAGTAGGAGCTACAGCCCTTCCCCCTCAAGGTAGATATTTCAACATACTTCCAGTTTGGTTGATGTGCTTGTGCACTTGAATGAACTCCCAGGTCTAAATTGGTACTTTTGATTTGATTGAGCTTGGTGGTAGTTTGCTAATTGCTTACATTAGGGATAGGGTGTTTCAGACTTCTCAATATGTTTACAATTACTTATTTCCTCGGTCCTAAATATAAAATAAAATTGACTTTTTTTGGAGATATTAAGGAAGCTAGTTAAATTACTTTAAAATATATTTTTTTTCTCCAAACTATTTATATTGATATATAATCTAATGATATACAGTATATGATATGGTTAAGCAACTTATTTAGCTTCTTTAATCTCTAAAAAAAAGTCAACTTTGGACTAGAGGGAGTAGTATAGCTAATATGGCTATTTCATTGGAAACTCTCCCTGCATTTTTCCACTCTAGGTAGTTTGATTGTGGAAGTATTGATATTATGATTAACTGCTGAAGACACAGGCGTAGTAGAAGTCCTAGTAGAAGCAGGAGTTCTAGAAGATATCATTCTAGGTCTCGTTCTCGCTCCAGGTCTAGGTCTCTGTCTCGTTCTCGCCCACGCTCAAGATCCAGGTCTAGGTCGCCTTCTGACTCTCCCAGGTAAAGGCTTTGGTTTGCTGAAAAAATTGACACAGCCGCATGGGCATTAAGACTTGTTCTAATAGCTGCCATTTCAGGTATACGAACCGTTCAAGACGCTGATTGAAGATTGGGTGATCATATAGCAGAGGAGAGGCCTTTAATGTAATTAGTTTATATATTTGATTTAATTTCTCCCCAGGGGTTTTTTTTTTTGGCCAAAAATTTCTCCCCAGGGTTTGAGACAGACGTTAGTCGTGTCCTTGATTGAGTGCGGGGTCGCTTGAGTGAATTAGGTAATTTTTGTTATACATGACCGGATGGATCTTTTTTAAAGTGAATTACTTGCTTAGTAATGTATCAGAAATAGAGTTGCTTGACATATATGGACTCGGTAAAACCTGTGCGGCGTCATAATTTTTTCCAGTCGAATATCCTCGGATGAAAATGCAGTGCTCGGTTCTTTGAGGTGGTTATTTATTATTTATTTAATTAAATAAATGACGCGATTATTTATTTGCAATCAATTGCGGTCACTTTTTTATTAAACGGGTTTAATAATTTTATTACAGGAAAATTAAGAAAAATCCCCAAGGAAAAAATAACTATTGCTACAACCAATCTCTGGGATCACAGTTTTCAGATAAATATAAATATTTTGAGTTAATTTAATTTGTTTTCTATATTTATAAAAAAAGGTCAGTTAGATTTTATATTTAGGGTCTGTTTGGTGTGAGAGATTTGGAGGGGAAGGAAGGGGAGGGAAAATTTTTATGAGTTGAATTTTAAAAAATTGAAGAAGTGGGTTAATAAAATTTTAATAAAGAGAATATATAAGATAAAAGAGTAAGAAAAGATAATTAAAAAATTTTAACCCCACTTCTTTAATTTTTTTAAATTCAACTCAAAAAAATTTTCCCTCTACCCACTTTCCCTTCGGACCAAACAAACCCTTAGGGTCGGAGGCAATAATAATTTGGGAAAATCCCAGATAAATACCTTTTGAATTAATAAAACCCCCAAAAGTCTATTAACACTTTAAAAAGATTTAAAGGTACCAAGTACCAAATTGGGTTTTTCAAGTTTTGACACATTTACCATTTTACCCCTCAAATTTTTTTTTTAAAAATAACAATGGTGCCCCCGCCGGAGCACCACTGCCGCCCCGGTGGCCGGCAGACCAGGACCCCCGACGGTCGGAGCTCCGGTAGCCGGTGGTAGGAGCTCCGGCCGGTGAAAGCTTTTTTGGTGGGGAGGGGGTTTTTTTTTTTGAAAAAAAGTTTCATTGAAATGGCAAAGGGTGGGATCAAACCCATCCCACCTCTTTACAAGGCAAATATGGTGGCCACTGGGCCACCAATGCTTTTTTGTTGTATATATGCATTATTAAATATGTATAATATAATTAAAGTGTAGTAGCTTTGACAAAGTCAATAATGGCGTTGACAAATTCAATAATGGAAATAACAAGATTCGTAATAGTATTGACAAAATCGTTTGATGTTGCATGTTTTTATCAGCATTTTTGTACAAAACGTTTTTGTCAAAACCATTACCATTCTTGTCAAAATCATTACTAAATTTGTCAATTTAGTAATGATTTTGACAAGAATGGTAATGGTTTTGACAAAAACATTTTGTACAAAAATGCTAATGAAAACATGCAACAGCAAACGGTTTTGTCAATACTATTACGAATCTTGTTATTTCCATTATTGAATTTGTCAACGTCATTATTGACTTTGTCAAAGCTACTACACGTTTAATTATATTATACATATTTAATAATGCATATATATAACAAAAAAGCTTTGGTGGCCCAGTGGCCACCATGCTTGCCTTGTAAAGAGGTGGGATGGGTTTGATCCCACCCCTTGCCATTTCAATGAAACTTTTTTTAAAAAAAAAAACCTTCTCCCCACCAAAAAAGCTTCCACCGGCCGAAGCTCCTACCACCGGCGACCGGAGCTCCGACTGTCGGGGGTCCTGGTCGGCCGGCCACCGGGGCGGCGGCCGGCCGGCCGGCGGTGGTGCTCCAGCGGGGGCACCATTGTTATTTTAAAAAAAAAAATTTGAGGGATAAAATGGTAAATGTGTCAAAACTTGAAAAACCCAATTTGGTACTTGGTTCTAGGGCTGTGCAACGGGAGGGCGGGGCTGCCCCGCGGCCCAACCCGCGGCCTGCCCGTTTATCTTTACATGGGTACGGGGCGCCCGTACCCGTGGCCCTACCCGTTTAACCCGTAAAAAAACGGGTACGGGTTAAACGGGTTTTAAAAACGGGTAACGGGGCAACCCGTGAAAAAACCTGAATTGTTTTTTTCCTTATCCGAAAACATCACACTGACTGAGCTGAGATTCAAAGCTCAGGATCAAGGGAAAAAAAAACTAAGACTGCTCTGCAACTGAGATTGAGCACCACGAAAAACAGCAAGCATTGATGAAAAAGAACAGCAACTCAGCAAGCATGAAAAAAACAACAAGCATGAAAAACAGCAAGCATCTGGGTTGCCAATGCTTAATCAGGCAAGAGGCTTATATATGCAGAAACCAGAGAAATTCATAAGCAGAACTAAGTTACAATAAATTAAAGGGGGAATCAACAAAGGAAACATAGAAATTCCAGTACAATATATTAAAATTAAAAACCCAAGTTTGCAACATTAAAACAACAGAAATCCTTCAAGTATACGAAATGAAACCACAAATATTGGAGCTTGGAAAGTAATACTGTGATTCCTCTCTAATACCAGCAAATGCTCAGTCTGAGAATTCTTCTTCAATGCCAGAGGACAGATGTAACTAGCATGAGCAGAAAAAAAAATATAAACAAATCAAACTAACATAGCATACGGAGGAAATCAAGCCAAAATCCATTCCATTAACTCAACAATTTGAAAAATTTCAAGTAGAAAACCCTTACAGATTTTAGCTTTTGCCGATGGGAATTGGGAACTGGGAATGAGAGCGAGGTTGGGGCCGTGAGAGTGAGTGTGTGCATGCGTCTACCGTTCAGGGCTCCTAGCGTTTTCAAATCAAGGTCTGTGGCTCAGGGCGATTGCGATCGAGAAGGACCGCTGGAGGCTGGAGCAACGACGGCAGATAGCGATCGAGATTCTAGAGGGAGCACTGGAGCAGGGAGGGCCGGACCGCCGGAGGGATTGCTGGACCTCGACTGGGAGTGGCCGTGTGGGAGGTAGTGGGAGTCGCGGGATCGCGGCGCACAGGGAATCGCCGGCCGTGTCTCGGCCATCGGGGACTCGGTCTCAGGGCGTGGTGCAGTCGTGCGGCGCGGAGTGGGGGCCTGGCCGCCTGGGGGGTCTGTCGGGGTAGGGGGAGACGGAAGGGGAGCGAAGGCGAAGCACTGTGGTGTACTGGTGTAGTGGTGTGTGCGAATTGGGGATTTGGGGTGAGGGGCTGTGCGAAATACGAATTGGGGATTGGTATTACCCTTAAACAGGTTACGGGCGGGAACGGGTTACCCGTGGCCAAACCCGTTACCCGCCCGTTATGTTTAAACGGGTACGGGGAAACCCGTTTTCCGTTCCGGGCCATACACGGGCGGGCCTAAACGGGGAAAATTCCGCGGGTTGCGGGCAGACGGGCGGGTTGCGGTCGTTTTGCTCAGCCCTACTTGGTTCCTTTAAATCTTTTTAAAATGTTAATAGACTTTTGGGGGTTTTGTTAATTCAAAAGGTATTTATCTGAGATTTTCCCTAATAATTTTTGGGATGCTAATAGGTTCAAGGGATTTTAAAAGGCGTGCCCAATATTGCACTGGAGGATCTTCCCAAATCACATGAGAATTCATTTTTCATACTTGAGATCACGATTATTTTTACTATAATCGGGGATTTTATAATTTTTTCAGAGTTATGCTTATTCTTTAAACCCTGTGCTTTGCACGAGGTCTACGATGTACTGCACTTTTTTATGGATCATGAGTAACGTAGCTTCTTCTAAATTGTATATGATATATAGATATATTGACTTAGAATAAGAAAATATTATCCCATTTGTTTTAACAATTGAAAAATAATCAATATTAATGATTATATTGATACATATAGTATTAAATTAAAATATATTATTAATGCATCAGATTCTGCTTCCTACCGTCGAGATTTTAAAAAAGCACTTTGGCGATTATTTGATGAGAGCAACGAACATATAAATAAGGTGAAAATCAAAATTACCGCTGTGTTTTTCTTCTGTTTGAAATTGTGGGGTGAATTATTGGTTTTGGGTGGAAGCTGATGCGATATGGAATATGAAAGAGGAAGAACTGAATGAAGAAGGGGTTGAGGTTTATGGAGAAACGTAAGGAAGAGAGCATGTGGGTATGCTTCTGTCTGAGGCACCGTACTGTTCACCGGACGATCTTACGAAAGCCTCCCCTTGCAAGTGGATATTTTGAAGCCATCAGAATTATGATAAGATAACGTGAACCCCCAAAACTCCGCCGCCCACTCTTCATTTATTTCCCCCCACAATTTTCTAAATTAAAATATGAAAATGTGACACACTCTTTTTTTTAACTCTTTAGTCTTGTCAGCTCCCATATCCCACTATCCTCCCACCTCAGACATTATCCCTTCATTGTCCCATCCACCCCGCAATTACAAAGCACAGTGAATTTGACATTCTAAACACAATTATGGGATTTTGCCATCATTAGGGGTCAATCACGTATGGCTCCCTAACTTTTCTTCTCAACCGTCTGAGATAACTTGTTGGTATTAAATAATCAAAGTTAAAATCAAATAACAGATTCGATTCCATCTCTGGCATGATTAAGTGTAGGCCAACACAGAGGGAGAGAGAGGACAACAACATGAATCAATTTACCCCGAAAGCTCTAAAGCTGTGAAGCCTGCCTTTGTTCCTTTGATTCATCTTTTTGGGGTTTCACTTCACTTGAACCCCACGGGAATTGCAAAGCTTCCTCTGCTAAATGAATCATCTCAATCTGCTTCTAAAGCGAGTCCCTCAAGGAATCTCATTTGAACTCGAGTGAGCCTAAAACTTGACTTTATTCCGTACTTTTTTACAACCCCACGTCTTCTTCCTTTCTTCTTTGCTTTTATCTCTTCCATTTCTCACCTTTACTTGATTCCTTCCCCACACTCTCATTCTCTCAATCAATTCCTTTTGTCCATATTATAATATTCTCCCACGCTCTTCGCTCCCCACGTAATTCCTTCTTTTCTATCCTTTTCTCTTTTTTTAGTTCTTCCCCTCCTCTTTACTTTAGTCTCAACATAATCATTTATTTTTAGGCAATTTGACAGTTACCAAATGATCTAAGGGTTGACGTAAGATTTTGAAAAGTAAACGAGAGAAAAGATTGTGGGAGACAGAGTATCTCATTTCCTAGTTACGATTAGAAACCTAATGTAATTCCATTTAAATTAATTAAAACGCATGTAAATTATATTTTAACCCCCAATATTGTATACTATCAAACAATTTGCTTCACTGCATTTCTTGGGCCAAGAGAATGTCTCGGCCTGACCACGTGTGGTTTCCTTTCCAACAAGAAATGATTAGGCGTTTCCTGGCTTGTATATACAATGAAGTAATGAATCACATTTAACCAATTATATACGTGAGAGACTTCAACTAACATAATTATTATTCCTCGCTACAGGGACCCTTATTAGCTTGACCCGCTTAATTAATTAGAGCATGATAAACTATGTTTAAAGAAATGTAAGTAAGTGGTCCAGGGAAAAAATATTCACATTCAAGTGAAGCATGCACATGGTGTGACGTATCTATCTTGGATATACTAATTTATTAATGCGCCACTTGATTAAGTAAGTCATTAATTATATAAAATTATGAATAAAATGTCATTGAGAAGTGGCCAAAGCTCCTTACGACCTCGCCTTACATATGATTTCATTCTTCTAGGCATTCATTACTGTCATCTGTCAGACGCTCACATGCTCATGATATTTAAAGTTTAAACCTGTAAATATCATCTAAGCAGATACAAATTCGAATTTCATCCCCAGTACACTTAAGTACCTATCTAGGAAATTACTTCTTTAAATTAATCACATCCCCCAAACACATATCATTGTGGCGTCACCTTCTGTCATGTAGCCACAAGCATGATTGATCTATGAAACGTCTTCGATCCTCTGCTTCGGCAATTTGAATAAAACAGTTGGCGGGCTGCTTCATCTTCTATACACTTGGACCTTCATAAAATATAAATGATCACAGTCTTAAAAATATATAAATCCTGAACATTTTACAGAGCAATGGTGAATTAAGTGATCAGTGTACAGTGCTAGGGGCGGCGACGGCCTCTTTTTACTAAGGCGTAGCTCTGTTCTGGAACAGAGCATTCAATGAGAATGTGAAAGCAGAGCTCTTATACCAGTGTGGATCCCATATTATATATATACAAAACTTATTATGATTTTATCTCACCCTATCACTTCGATAGCGAAACTGCTATCCATAATTAAAAAAGGAAGAGCAAGTTACTATTAATTAGAGGTATATTTAGGGCGAAACACCATATGAACACGTATGCGTGGCATAGGGAAGGAGGCAAAAGCAGAGTGAATGGGTTTCCGTAAAAGAGTTTCAAGTTGGGGAGAATCTGCCATCAACGGGACCATAACAATGATGATTCCCTCAATACATGAAATTCCTCTATTGGTGATTAGCAACCAGGTCGCATCTCAAATCTAGTTTCCATTTAAGGCACAGGTGTTAAATATCGTCCCTGTACGTGTCTGAGTGTGATGAACATGTATGCGTCAGCATGACATTGAGAAAGGGAATTCGAACATCATGTTGCAGAAATATACTGGAGTATAGTATTTGTGATTAGTTTAGAGGCAGAAGATTAAATAAGGATGCTTCTGAACTTGAAGAGGTATTGTTTATTGCTGTAAATGCAAGAGCTGCAAAGGTTGACAACTAGTTTGAACAGGACTGATAAACTTGTTTCATTCATAAGAAGCACTGTTTTTAAGTGTTTCGTAATTCAGGGATCTTGTTGGCTGTTGCATGGGGGGACCATTAGAAGGAGCGTTTGATGTGATTAGTTGGATTAACCGTTTTGCTAAGCATCTAAAGTGCACCTAAATATTGTTGAGCGTATCAAGCAATTCTGATCGAGTCTTATCCGCTAAGGCATGTATTGCCTTATGAAATGATGCCCACAAAATTTTATTAATATAAAATATATTATTCTTAGATTAATGAAGTTAGTTAAGATAGTTAATATGACATACTTTTTTAAAACATCCCAACCATTTTCCTTAATTTCCTCTATCTTTCTTTTACTTGATTATAACTGAATGATCATTAATAGATGGTAAATTGAGAAAAGATTAACATATATAAAAAATAGGTCTTATATTTATGACCAAAACTAACTCAATAGTTTAATTATAAATTTTGGACCGGAGGGAGTAGTAAGATACTCTCTTGAGTCCTTATTACAAGTATCTCCAGCATATTTTATAATATAACATGTCTTATTTAAATTATTAATTTTTGTCACCTAATATCTTTAACTGATCAATCACACTCTTCCCAGACATAGTGAGTGTTTGTTTTACTGTTTCAGAGGCCAATCCAACATTTGAGTGGACTAATCAGTTGTGCATAGTGATTTATTCAAAAGCCAGTGTTTGATTGGGCGATGGATTTTAAGAAAAAAGTTAAGAAAAGTGCCGATGGATATAAGCTCAGAATTGTAGCTTAAAATTGTTTAGGAATGAGCCCTCAAGTAATGGCTTCTGTTTTGAGGATTTTTGGGGATCAATGAGATATTCAAAATCACTTTTAATTATAAAAATTATTTTATGAAAAATGTTATAAATAATTTTATCTTTTTTTATATAATAATCTTCTGTTAATTAGAGAATACTTTGGGATAAGAGTTTAGGCAAGTTTTGAGTTTTGTCAATATATGACTGTAGAAACGTAGAGAATAATTAATAACTAATTTTAATCAGTTTAGATTTATTATTTATTTATTTTATGATTTTATAATCAATTTCTTTTATAAACATGTCATAAATTAGTTTCTACATGGTGTTTTTACCGATTAAATTTAGTTTAAATAATTTATTTGGATCATTGGAGGTATTATTGAGGTTTTAGTCGATTTATTTTGTTAGATTTTAAACTGTGTAAAAATATGAGTTAGGATTTAATATTTAAATTAAAGTTTGATATAATTTATAAAATTTAAGTTTGAGGTGTACAATAAAAAAGACTTTTGGAGTGTGGTAAAATAGGTTTGAAATATTACAAAAAATGCGTAAGTACAGCTTCGACCAGATCGTATGAGACTTTTGATCTAATTAGTTCTGTTATATTTTACTTAATAAAAAACCTTTAAGTTTGTATAATTTCTAATTTATCTGCATTTTTATTGTAATTTTATTATGTATTTGACCATTGCCAAATTTTCAAAGTTAATTTTTTCACTTTTGATAATTTTAAAATTTTTTCGTTTAAATATCACAAAAGTCACTTATGTAAAAGCCAAACCAAACATTATTTACTTTTACATAAGTTACTTATCCAATTGTTAATCCAAACATTCATCTTTTTACCCAATCTTACTTTTTTTTCCAATCTTAAGATTTTATAAGTTAAAAATAAAAATAAGCCACTTATTCAATCACCAATCCAAACACAACAAAAAAAGATTTTTCACCGCCAACGTTTGCTGATGAGGTGCTCCCCTAAATGGGAAGCTTGTGACAAAAACTATATCATGATTTTTGGAGGATCAGTGTTTTGTTTTGAGTTTTGACATCCCAAGTTGGATCGTTTGTTTGTTGGGGGAATTTTATCGGCTCAGATTGAGATAGGCTCACGTGATCCTCTAAAGTTTGTGAATGCCTAGTTCTAATTTGTGGCCGATGCCTTTAATTAAGAGGAGGTAGTGTGGATGGATAACTTGTGAATTTAGGAGCTTACTCCACTTCCCTCTAAACAACAAATCTATTCTTCTTCTTGTTGTAATTCATCGTGGGGCCATTGTACTACCGGTTTTGCCCCCAAAGACACCATTATGTGATCTGTGTTTAGGACCACGGGATACATTAACTCTGGACTCTTGTTGGGTCCAGATTAATAATTCATGGGTACTTGGGGATGACAGGCAGATCCATGGCACAAAGGAACCCTGCTCTCTGTTTCACAGACATCTCGTTCAACCAATATGCTAAACACACACACAAAATCAGGTAAAACAAGAGGTAAATATTATTTATCACCTCTTATTCATAATATAAGATCTCACCCGCAGTGTAATTTATACTAAGATTGATAAATATTATAAATAGGTCTTATATTTAGAGATAAGCTCAAATGCCGGGATAATCCATATATTACAAACCAAAGGGCTATTAACTGATTTTGTCATTGATTTTTTTTCTACTTTTATTTAATTTTTTCTAAAGCGTACTGTTTTCTGCTTCTAAGGACTACTTACGGTCAACGGCGGTAAAATTCCACTTTCATCTCTGTTCTTTTTTTTTCTTATATAAAAAAAAGGTGCTCACGCCTGACCTGAGGATTGAATGAGAAAGAGCCGTTGCTCAACAGCTATAATACACTACTGGTACTCCCATCGTTACTTGACTTGATTGAATGACTAATGACACGGTCCATTAATTAGTAGCAAAACCCTCCGATCAAAAAAATTAGCAGCAAAACCCTTTTGTTATTTTGACTTTTTCCTTGTTGGTCATTGTCACAAAAGGAAGGGGTAATATGGTAAATGAGAAAGTCCCATCAGTGGGCTCCCCTGTTTACCTGCTATAAATCTGCTCGCTTCCGTTTAATGCCGATTCGAACTCTTCTCTTACCTCTAGGCTCCCTAATTTCAACTTTCTCGTACACATCACATCGCTTCCTTCGCTCTCACAAACCCAGAAGAAGAAAGCAAGAGGCTAAAGAATATCTTTCCGGCACGGCAGGGAGGTTACGGCCTTACTGGGCACATACCTATTGAACGAAATATACAAGTTCAAGCAACACAACAATGGTCGACGTGGACTGGAGGATGACCGGTCTGAACCCGGCTCACATTGCCGGTCTCCGGCGCCTTTCCGCTCGAGCGGCTTCTGCCACCGTCGCTTCCTCCCTTCCCGCACGTAACGGTCTTCTCTCGTTCTCTTCTCTAGCCGACAAAGTCATAACCCACCTCCGCAACTCGGGCATACAGGTGCAACGAGGCCTCTCCGACGCAGAGTTTGCTCGCGCCGAGGCCGAGTTTGGCTTTGTATTTCCTCCAGACCTTCGTGCCGTTCTCGCTGCCGGCTTGCCTGTCGGCCGCGGTTTCCCTGACTGGCGCTCAGCCGGAGCTCGTCTTCATCTCCGTGCCTCGCTGGACCTTCCAATCGCTGCGATTTCCTTTCAGATTGCCAGAAACACACTCTGGTCCAAGACCTGGGGCCCCAGACCATCTGAGCCCGAAAAGGCATTGCGGGTCGCTAGAAATGCACTGAAGAGAGCCCCTCTTTTGATACCCATATTCAACCACTGCTACATTCCCTGTAACCCATCTCTAGCAGGCAACCCAATATTCTTCGTAGATGAGAATATGATCTTCTGTTGCGGTTTGGATCTCTCGGAATTTTTCGAGCGCGAGTCGCTGTTTTGCAGTTCCGAATCCAATCCTCAGATGCTTAAAAAACAGAGATCCGTCAGCGAGAAATCTGCCGGTTCATCCCACAATTTATCTCGAAGAAGCCTGGATACGGGAATCGTGAGCGGGGGCAGAACGCCGAGGTGGGTCGAGTTTTGGAGCGACGCAGCCATCGATCGTCGGAGGAGAAACTCGTCGTTTTCGACATCGTCTTCACCGGACAGGTATTTTGACATGCCTCGGTCCAAAATGCCTAAGTGGGTGGAGGAGTACATAGGGCAAATAGGGTCGGTTTTGAGAGAAGGTGGGTGGTGCGAATCGGATATATCCGAAGTCGTGGAGGTATCGGCGTCGGGATTCTTCCAAGGTGACATGGTGTTGTTAGATAATCAAGCGGTGCTGGATGCTCTGCTGCTGAAAGCGGACAAGCATTCGGACTCTCTGAGGAAAGCGGGGTGGAGCTCCGAAGAGGTGTCGGATGCTTTAGGATTTGATTTTCGACCGGAGAAGGAACGGAAACCGGCCAAGAAGCTCTCCCCTCAGCTGGTTGAGAAAATAGGTAAATTAGTGGAATCGGTTTCCCGGTCATGACGGTTGGTCCCTGGTCCGGCGCGGGAGATTTTCCTTATTGTTTTTCTTGGGTTAATTGATTAGATATACTTATGTAATACTCTCTGGTGTTAAGAAAAAAGAGGCCTCCGGGTTAAAACATTTTGGGAAACACGTCTTGTCGTATGAAATGAATGAAGTGGCACAAGTATAATAACGGATACGGAATTAATACCACGCGTGGGAACCCTTCCCCGTTGGTAGATGTTATACTTATAATAGAGACGTTACATGATGAATTAATCTTTTTTTTTTTTTGCCAATAACATGATGAATTAATCAATTGTTATGTTTATGAGCCCCTGACTCACGCCCAAATATTATTAATTGGGCAATGCGTTATGTTGGATGCTTGATTTTTGAGGTTAAGGAAGGAGCAGTGCACGTGCAATCAAACCCACAGCGTCGTCGTTTTATCCAATTTCAAAAACCAAAAGGATAATGAGCCAGCCATGATTTGATTTCCTCATTCGGAGTGTGAGAACATGAATGTAAGTGAAAGTGACAGGGGCAGGGGAGAAGGTAGTAATTATCTTCTTTTAAGAAGCTTACTTGTATGACAATCACAATATACCACTCTGGTCCCTATTATAAGTCCTTTTTGACCAAAAAATTTGGTCCTATTTATAAGTCCACTTTTAGTACATAAATGAGCTTATGACAATTTTGCCCCTATTTATTGTACCCATAAAGAAATAATTTAAAGAGAGATAAAGAAGAAAAAGTTGAAAAGTACATATTCATAAACGAGGCTATAGTTGGAAATTTACCCTATAATCATTGGGTTAACTATTTTTTCTTGGTATGTGGGATTTAGGTAAAAGGGACTTATAATAGGGACCAGAGTGGTAGAAAGATGGGGGTTCCTTGGAAGTTGGAAAAGGAACTGCATGCATGAATGGGATGGATTTTGCAGGCAGAGAGGTGCAGGGACAAAACGATGACAGCAAGATCTTCGTTTTCTCTCTGGATTTGGGATGGCCGAAGAAAAAAGCCTGCCCAAGTTATATATTAAATTAATCCAAAGGAGAGTGGCAGATTTGGAAGTTAGCGAGGTGATAGGGCACACCCAAGCCTGGGGCTTCAAAAGCATAAGTTCCTCCACACCGTTAAGTGGGTGTGTGAATGAGCAATCAAACAATTGGTTGTACTTTGGCTGGGTTGCTTCTTGTTTGCTTCGTTCTGGAAACATTGATAGGCAGCATCTAGCGCGTACGGCTGCACTTCTACATTTGATTCGGTATGCACTTTCTACAAGCTACCATACGTTTATCCCGGAGAAAGATATAACCTTTTCTTTCGTTTGTGTACCAATAAATTCGAGAGGCCCCCAAAGGGGTCCGCATAAAAGGTTTATCCTCGTGGATTTTATGCTTGCATGATATTTGAATTTGTGACCCCATCCCACAACTGTGAAATGAAATAGTGTCATTCTAAAGCTTCGTGCAGTTCCAGTAGACGGGGTTTTAACCTTTAATCACAAGATCTCGAGTTCAAATTTGTGTGACCGTAGAAAACACTTTGGGAGAGTTGCTTCCAATTACCTTCAGCAATGCTCAAATAATAGCCATATGGTAAAAAACAAAATGCTTTGTTGGTAGAAGATGAACTAAAGGCCCATTGGCCTAAGAGTTTGAATTAAAAACCGCAGGGTCACAAAAATCCAAATTCTCGGAAGGGCCCTCAAAAAACGAGCCAATAAATGCTTCCCAAAGTCGTTGCCACGACCGGACCCACTGGCCACCCCCACTTTCCTTCTAGTTGGAGCGGCTCAAGTTCGTGGTTTCACGCATGCTGACCATGCGTTGACTTTGTGTGTTTGATTGTCTGGCTGCTTTTGCATTGTTCATTGTAAAACAGGCATTTCCTCATTCATCCTCCTCCCTTATATTTCTCTTCTCGTTCTACATGACCAGAAACTAATGAAGCCAACGATGAAATAGCAAATTCAGTTGTTGAGTAACTTGATTATCTTAGAGCTTATTTTTTCCACCTTCCATAGAAAATGGATTGGCGAATCCGCTTCCCTCCTCCTGAGTACACATAGGAAACAGGGATGACACAACTCAATTTGCTTTCTTATATTAACATGTATGAAATTCCAATTTCTGTTACAATTACAAGTTCCTGTGATGTTCCTTCCATACCAAATCATTGCCATTCTTGCACTGACCCCCCACTAAAAAATCGCAGGTTCTGACTTTCTAGTTTCAAATTTGTGCTGTACAATTTTAGTGTAACCCAAAATAACTTCTTGTTCACCAGAATCCGGGTCATCGTTCCAGTAAAACCTTAGTTCCTTCCTCAGAATATCTTGGAGCAGACCTTGTCACCTTCACACGAAATGCAGCCTGCAAGAAAATTGGACACGCTCAGACATCATCATAATTGAGGATTTACCAGGCAAAACCCCTCTATTTAACATTTCTTTTTTCATGTATGTAGATATAAGAAGTAGAAGAAATTTTTTTCTCAACTACCAACTACACAACTTTTTAGCTGAAGAAAATAAATTATCAACCACCTTATCAGAACCAAATTCGATACAATCAGAGGGGTGGACACGAGTAGGATAATTTGGAGGCACCCGATACCTCCTCCCTTCATTGCTGCAAATATAATGAGAGTGGAATTAGATATACACAACGAGGGATTAAATTTTTCAGAAGAAAGGATATATGCCACCCTTTATTTTACTTACTCAGATATCCAGGTGCCATGTTGACTGCGCAAATCAGTCAGGAAGAAGGCACCATCCTTGTAGTTAATCCGAGCATGTGTCTGAGAAACCTTCAAAATACAAACACTGTTGCATGAATGGATGACCATTAAATATATAACTATGTTTAACTTGGAGCATGATCACTTGTGTTACCTGTGGTGAAGGTATTACAATTGAACGGCTTAGATGGTCCTCTTGCTGGGTGCTCCTACAAATCAAAAAATTCTTGTCAGGAAAGACCTTAAAACTTACCAAGTCAAGAAGATAATATTTGAAAGCAAGATGAATGCAAGTTAAATTAAGCTGAGCGGGCGTGACAGAAGACATACCCAATTATGCAGGGTTTATTCTCATCTTGACTTAACGATATAGGCTTCAAAAGTCCTGCTTCATCCCCACATGGTAATAAAGTCCACCTACAATACAAGCAAGAAGAATCGACACAAGAGTTATGCCATCTGTTTTAATTAAAAAAAAAAGGTTATGATATCAGCGCGTGAGGTTTTGGAAATGTTGAAAGGATTATACTCATGTTTGGAACAAAGACATACTCTCCATTAATAGCACGTTCTAGTGCATCATCATCTTGAAACCATTTGGGTAACTGGTCATTTGCCTTCATAAATAATTAAATACCTATGAGATTCCAGATCACAGCAAAATCCAACGGACACGACCATATAACAAAACCAACCACCATAGCTCTACATCAAGAAAGAGTAAAAGTTTTGAAATGAACATACTTTGTCTGAGAGTCTGCAACATGCAGGTCTGCCTTCAAGTTTGGAGCTGCAAAAGTAGGAACATGTCACAGGTTTATGAGTAAGTGACTCAAGAAAATGTGCCACCCCGGAAAACCTTGGTTTTGGGAAGCCAAAACTGCTATAAATGTTTGACTATGTAAGACATTGAGTAGTTTTTAATGGATGAGTTTCATCAAGCCAAAACTGGAAGAAAAAAAAATCACTAATATTTCAATCTTGAGCACCTCATCCTTTTTTTGCTACCTTTTCACTCATATTTTTCACATGCATGTTGCAAGAGAAATTAAAGCTGGAGCATGATTACCTCCAGGTCAATCAACCAAAAAGGGAAGATGGTTCTTAATTCTTACCTATTGCCACCTAAGACCCAAGTTAACATTAAAGGCATAACCTTATCAATTACAAGCCTCCCTCCAACTCTTCCAGGATGTGGTATTCGAAATTTGGTCAAAAACTGTCGAGGAAGGGGAAACAAATTATGAATTCTAGGCATCACGCCATTGCCAATATCTGGAGTAACCATCACCTCATTCTTTTCATCATCTCAGTAGGCGTAACTAACTTCTTACCTCTAAAGGGCCAAGACCAACACCAAGATATGCCTTATAGGTGGAAGCCATAAGAGCCGCCATTCTTGCCAAACCGTGAATAATGGCAACTCGCAGTATTCTCTCTCTCTCATAGCTGAAAACAGTGAAGAAAAATGAAATGAGGGATGAAAGGTCCCATAATTCAGTGAAGAGATGATTTATCAAAACAACCAATTTGCAAATAATCTAAGATTAAAGACTGAACACAAGTGGTCAAATATTTCAGTTCATATGACCATATAAAAGTTCTCTCTCTCTCTCTCACTCTCTCAATTTTCAAAATTTGAGATTTGTGCAAGCTTGCAGTTTCAGTGTCAACGTCAGTTTTTTTTTTTTTTTTTGTATATTTGACTAGCCAACTGCAAACAGTAATTACCTCCTGAGGGAAGAATCAATGTCAATTGGAGACCCTGATTTTATACTTCGTTCCCATGCATTATCCAATTCCCACGCAAGCTGATAACTGTCCTGAAATGATAAAATATACAAATCAGAAAGGGGTTAGCCTCTTCTTCCTGGAGAGTCAGTCTATACCACTAAAAATGTTTGCTATATAGGAATAGGTGATTAAAAAAAGTTACATTAAAATAAGCAAAGAGAAAGGGGGGGGGAATCTAAAATATTAAGGCCCATAAAGGATTAAAGAGCATGTATATTGATTTAACCATTCAGGAAATTGCTGAAACTAGTTGAAGTAGTGCAAATTCATATTAATTAAGAGGGAATGAACACCGCAGATAAGATATATCTATATATATATGTACCTCAATAGCCATGCATCCTCCTTGCCCCAAATTTGGTTGCATGGCATGAACAGAATCACCAAGCAAGGTCACACGACCCTTTCCCCATGTGAATATGGGTGTCCTATCATATATGTCCCGTCGCAGAATTGCCTCTTCGTTCGTGGCAAGTAATAGATCTATCACATTATCACACCAGCCCTCAAATATTCGAAGGAGCCTTTCCTTTTTTCCTGTCATGCACAAGATATAAGAATCATGCTCATATTTTTTTTCCCCAAAGAAAAGGGAGAAAAATATAATTTCCAGTAAACAATTTCAGAAGCCTGCACAGTATCAGTTTTCCCAACATGAGAGCAATTATTCTATGGTAATACGGAGTAAGATATAGACTAACTAAAGAAGCAAAAGGAGAGTCCAACAGAGAATGGGCTTGGGTTATGTTATTAAGGTGTGTCCTTGTATTTCAACAAAATGTATTGATCATATAATCTCAAATAAATGTTTTGTTAAGCTTGCATATTTAGTTTGGAATTAATTATGCCATGAGAAACTCCTGTTTCTATATTTTTCCCACTTTCCATGCATAACACTTACATGTCAATTTTTCTAGCTACTAATATTAGCACGATTCATTAGCAAAGGAACACAAATTATGGTTTTCTTGCTTGTCAAATCAATTAATCAAGAACTCAAGATATAAAAATTTCACTCAGTGCGTCTATGAAAGAATCACACAGTAAATTTACTTCTCCAGAGCAATCAAATCACAAGTATATGAAAAGAACATACCATGGGGGCCATCAACACCACCAGGTAGCTCATTGTGAAATGCATACCATTGCATCTTCCCCCCACCAACATCTGAAGACACAAAGTATTGTTTGTGTCCCAAGAATACTCGATACCTTCCATGATAGAAGTTCAACCAAACTTCTCAATATGACGCAAGCAACATTAACAGAAAACAGAAAAATAAGAATACAAAACTTACCCAACAGATTCAATGTCAGCAGGAACAAAATCTGCAATGCCAGTGTAACAAGTGTAGCCAGAGTAAACTGCTTCTGTTGGCCCAAATAAATTTTTCCTCACCTGTTCACACAAGTCCCAACACTTGGTTAAATTAAACAAACAGGAAGAATTTATGACCGTATAGGCTGCCCACAAAGAAGCAGGAACTGTTCAGCACTTTCTAAATGCTTACAGAACAAGGCTACCACATGCACGTGAAGGATCATCAGACCAACTTTTTTTTATAAAAAATTGTTTACCGTACATCGTGAGCATCTTATGTTGAGTAAGTAATTTTCTCATGAAAAAAACTCAGCTTAAAGGAGATTGAAGAAGACCTTGGACCATATACCATCTGCTCCAACCAATAGATCACCATCATATTTCTCACCATTCTCAAGCTCTACTGTTACCTGAAATAGTGGAATTCCAGAAGAGCACGACAAAGCAATAAATGTCATCTGAATCATATGTTCCTACATTGATCTTGTAATCACATTCCAGAATGAAGAAATAAAAGTAAACAAATGCATATCATAGCAGTGTGAACAGCATCTTCAGTGCAAGAGCATTCCTTGATTACCTTGCTTCCGTCATCCACAAAATTAACAACATTACTGGAATTCATAATGGAATCTTCTCCAACAGCACAGGCAAGTATCTCTTGTAAAGTCATTCGACTTATAACTCTCGTGACTGGAAGCCCACGTTCCACTGCAGGAGTGAATGTATCAAACTTGACGTACCTGATGACCAATTATATATCAATTGAAGGGGCATCCCAAACATAATCTACAGAAGGCATATTTGATCTAAGAATTAAGAAAGACTTCAACTAAAAAAAAGAGAGATGCTGTTCTTGGGGGAAAAAGACACTGACTTACGCTACATTCTCCTTCAGCTTTTATGCAAGAAATAAATATGTTGAGCTTAACTGTATCCATTTCTACAAGTTTCTTTCAGATTAAGTGTGTTTGGGACAGTGATTGGAAAAATGGAGTTTTTCAATTAAGCTTTTTGTAATCTTATTTTTGGTAAAAGCCAAATTGTGTAATATGATTTATGTTTGGATTGACGATTGTATAAATAACTTTTGCAAAAATAAAACTTGTTTGGATTGACTTAAGCACAAGTGACTTTTGTGATAATAGTAAGAGAGAGTGGGTGGAAAAATATTTAAAAAATAAAATAAATATTTAAAAATTACTTTAAAATATTAAGTGCTACTGGAAAAATATTTTAGAGTGGGTAGAAATCAATAAACCAGTATTCTAAGTTTTGGATGCTCTTTACTGCTAAAACAAATACATTAAAGGTAAAATTGTAATCAGTCTCCTAAGATTGGGTACAACTGAAAAAATATTTTAAAGGGTTAAAAACACCAAAAATATTTTAAAGTATTTTTTGGAACTGAAAAAGTACATTAAGGGTAAAATTGCAACCAGCCTGATAACACACTAGGTACAGTTGGAAAAATATTTTAAAGGTTAAAAGCACTAAAAAATAGTTTAAATTAATTTTTGTAGTTGAAAAAGTGCATTAAGGGTAAAATTGCAATCAGTCTAATAGTATACTGGATACAACTAGAAAAATATTTTAATTATTCACTTTCATCCCAAACACTAAATCAAAATAAACTGGATTTTTTGAGCTTTTGGGTAAAAGCTATTATGATGTGAAAAGCTTAATTGAACAAAATGGCTCCCAAACACTCACTTTTTTTTCTTCTCAATTACCAATTGGCGTTTGGGGGCCAATCGAGCGTTTGGTGGCTCAAACACCCTCCCCAAACACACATTAAAGCTATGTTTGGAATAACTTTTTTTTTTTATAAAATAAGTGTTTATTACATAAATCGAGATAAAACTCTTCTCATATACTTACTTCATATACTGTAGATCATGATTTATAAACACTTATAAATAAAAAATAAGCTATCCCAAACAAACACTAAATCATTGGTCTATCAATTAGATAGTCTTGGCAAAAAGGATGTTAATAAGCCTTAGAGTAGGTACTATAAAGCAATGTTCCAAAGGTGCAACTGAAAAATTAAATCTGTGGTCTCTGAAGTTTAATGAAAGTTTCTAAACACAACTCTATTATCAAGCCGGTCAACCTTGGCAAACAGACATGAAATTAAATGCCAGATTACATACATCATCAGTTCCTAATTAAATTATTTTTAGGGTGAGTTGCTTTAACTACAGAACCATGCCTATCTAGCAGCCCGTAAAGTTGGCAGTTGGTATAACGTCTAACACCTTTCCATCCATAAATAAAAGACAATTTTCTCGAGTCTAGATACTAAATACTATGTGTAAAAAGATCACAAGCATGAGAGCTTACCAAGAACCAGAAACTCCGTCAACGAGTCCATTGATTCTATCACCCGTTATACAACCCACCCTCATGACTTCATCAGCAACCTCCGGATCTATAGCTTCCAAAGCAGCTAATGCATTACTCTGTATCTGAATTGGACCTCTGTACTGTCCCTCCCCCCTTATAGCACTCAAATCCTTCTCAAACACCAAAACTTCAAACCCTTTCCTCTTTGCAGCTAGAGCAAAAACCAAACCACCGATCCCACCGCCTGCCACAAGTATCCGAATCTTCTTTCGAGGAGTTCGATTCTCATGATTTTCAGTCAAAGTTTGTGTTGACGGTGAAGCAGAAGGTGGTGCTTCTGCCACCGCAGCTGTAATCGGCAGCAGTTTCTTCATATGCTTAATTGTTCTGCTTCCAGGGGGGGGAATATCCCATGAAAAATATTTACAAGTAGGAATTGAGAAATTGGTTCTTGAGAAAGATGTCGTTGAGGGATTAAGAGAGCTGTAAGACAAGGTGGAAGCCATTGTTAGAGCTAGCGTGGAAGAAAACTACAGAGTTGATTTGTTTGAGTGTCCCTCTTCTAATGCGAAAATTCAAAAATAAAAATCTGGGCTTTGTCCTGTGAGGAAAAAGCTGTAGGAAAGTTTACCAAAGATTAGGATGTGTTGGGAAAGAAGAGAAGTGCACGAATTATCAAAGGAAGCAGCACCATACATATAGGCTGAAATGGTGGTCGTGGTGAGGGGTGGGGGTGGGGGTGAGTTGGGAGCAGAAATAATAATATCTGGAGGGGGAAAAGGAAATGCGGTTTCACCAATCAAGGAGATGACCAGGACATGTGGCAGTCTATGGGTGAGCTCAGTGGCTACGGGCTAGATTCATTTGACACACAGATTTTGATTCTTTTTATTTTAAATTGTGGTGTGGGATAGCTGCCTCGTTTTTATTTGCTCTTTCATTTTTCCGCCACAGTGGCTCATTTTTTTAAACCGCTGCCGCCGGATTAAAATATTAATTATGATTGGTCTCTAACGGTAGTTCCATTATCTCTTTTTTTTGCCATTGACTTGTTTTTAATAAAAAAAATCTTTCGTGAGTTTTCATAAAGGATCTCTCTTATTGCAGTTTTTGCTATTCCTTTGATTTTGATGTAAGATATATCTATCTAATTTTAAAAGATTAAAAAATATGAAATAATTTATTTAATCATAATATATGCAAGTTAAAAGAGATAAAATAAAATAATGTCTTATATTAATGATTAAAATTCACCCATAAATTATGTCATATATTTAAGATTTGAGGAGTAACATGTAACTAGTAAAACAATGTAATTGAACAGCGATGCATTCTAATTACATAGGAGATTAAAACTTAAAAGGCTAAAATGAAAATTAGGCTATGAGAAGTAAAGTGGAGCTTGAGAACATAAACAGATGTTGCAGGAAATAAATTTACCAGGCAATCAACCTAGCTTCACTGCATGGCGGGGCTAACGCTTACTTTCCTGACTTGTGCTTTTTCCCCCTCGAAGGACCCTTTTTTAGAAATTATTTCAAGAGAAATTTGCTTCAAAATACTCAAAATTAAGAGAATAGTTTTGATGACTCAAACAGGTCCTTCAGTTGTTACTTTTCTGTAACGCAACATGATAAATTGTTTGAGGTAGCAGTAAGAAAAATGAAAAATGATTTTTTTGTAATATGACTTTTATGCAAATTTAAGATTATGTAAAAATCAGATTATGTAATATGATTTATGTTTGGATTGATAGTAGCATAAGTGATTTTTTTGAATTTAAATTTGTTTGGATGATTATTTTAAAGGCAAGTTTAGATAAAAAATGACTTAAAAAGAATATGAATCTTATTAAATCAAATAATACATATATATTACATGTATACAAATTGTGATAATTATAAGAGAAGAATAAAAAAAATCTAACAACATGAAAAAATTACAATACAAAAGGAATATTAAATATTTTGATTCTTCACGACTTTAGACATATATATATATATATATATCCATAGCTTATGCAGACCTGGGCAACATGCAATTTTGCAATTTTCATGCGGAATTTAAAGTAAAAATATAAACAAGGACACACTTGCAAAATCAAAGTCTGTACAGATATTTACTAAGAGGATAAATAAAACTAGGATGATCTTTGACCGATGTTGATCCGGGTCATAGAAGGCACCATGTCCTCTTTCATACATGGACCATTTACAGAGAATTCCTTTTGAATCTCACACAGAGCACTCATTTATTTGGAATCTCAACCTTCTTCCTTCAGACCATATCAGCACAGCCTTCCTTCGTTTCCTACTGGAGGCGTATTCATCCTATTTTTATTCATCCGAACATAAAAAGACTCTTTTTTTTTTTTTTTACATATTGCCCAGTAACATAATCTATAATACTTCCCTTATGATCGCATAAAATTCCCCCCTTAGACCCCTAAAAGGAGTTTAGCCCATCATACCTGTTTATCCTTCAATAATTGTTGATTAAAGATGATGTTGGTTGCAGCTATCACTGAGAATTGCTCGCACAGGTCAGAGAGACAAGAGAGAGATTTCAGAATTTCTGTATATTGCATTCAAAGATTGCTTACAAGAGAGGTGCTCGACTGAGGAGCTTACAGTGTATTTTATAGACTCACAGACTCAACTCTAGTTTACGTTTACAAGACATTTCAGGACATCTGTCTTACCAAAGGACAATTACAGATAAAATTTAATAAAGAAAAAGTTACATGACTCAGCTTTGTCGGCCATCATCTGCTTTTGATTCTTGCACGTTTCTGCCGACATCTTTATTTGTCTTCTTATACCGACACTTCTTTATAGTAAACTTGGATCCAAGGTGATAGAGGGACTCTTATCATTTCCTCGGAATTCATGGCAATATTCACATTCATGATTTGGATAATCATTGATTATTTGGCATATTTTCCTCTTAGTATCTGGGGTATTCTCCATTTTATTCTTTTTTATATTATCATACCAAAGCCCAAATTGCTTCTCATTAGACCTATCACTAGATGGCTTTTTCTTTCCTAAGGCATATACACATGTTTTATCAGTGGAATAATATACCCATGGATGTTCTTCTTTTCCAGGTGTCATATTGGCAACCTTTATACGATTCATTTCTTGGAAAATTATATGATAATCCTGAGCTCTTATATTGGATACTCTGAACTGGAAGTCTTCATCATCAGATATATCTTCTTTAATCTCTGGTTCATACTCCAATGGCTTCTTAGTAGTTCCCAGCCTAATAAGATTTATAGGCATATAAAACTTTTCTGAAGTGATCTCAGCTACAGTTGAATAACACCTGATGAATACTTGATTTTGGGTTACAATATCAAAATAATCTCCAACAGCTTTTACTAATTTTTGCGGTAATTCTGCAATTTCTTCCAAAGATCTGGATGGATATATACTTTGGATTAAACCATATTGATACAGAGTTTTTACAATTCCTGAAGGAGTTCCTGGATATATGATGGCTTTATTGAAAGCATAATGGGATACATATTTAATGGTTTTATGAGACAAAGAAAGCTGGTTCAACTTTTTGATAATGACTTTATAGAAATTATACTGTCTGGGTATCTCAAAGAGATCATTATTGGATTCTTTCTGAGGGTGGTTATTCTTCTTGGTCTGGTCTTTTTCTTTTTCTTGTATGGACATTATTTGGGAAAAAGATAAATTTTCTGGTACAGGCTGGCTTATAGGAGTTGAGGTTACAAAAGAATTAGAGGTTAAGAGTGATTCAAGTCCAAATGACTCGATTATATTCTGGGTATTACGAGTAGATGACTCGCCTGGAGTAAATGACTCCATTATAGGTGCACTTGGCTTATAAGCCTCAACTTCCTTTCCTTTATAGTTCATATCATGGACATCTGTCCTTATAGGTGGATTGGCGATAGCCTTACAATTCTCATTTTGGACATCTGTCCTTATAAGTGGATTGGCACCAGCCTTACAGAGCTTCAAATTCTCAAGCTGAATATAGATGTCATTAAGTGAGTCATTAATACCAGATATAGAGCTTGTAATCCCTTGTATACTGGTACTAACTTGACTACTTAATAGACTCATATTCATTTCAAGAATATTCATCTTCATTATAAGTTGGTTCATCATCGGGGAAGAATCATCTTCCTTATTCGTCTGAGTTATAGGACTTCTTCTTCTTACTGGCTCCATCTGCTTAAATAGTCAGCAATTAAATTATTCTTTCCTTTTATATATTCAACATCATAATCATAATAAGCCAAATCAGATTGCCATTTAATCAACATCTTACTACTCAACTTATTTTGTTTTATTCCTCTAGATAACCAATGTTTTACTTGTGTATTATCAGTTCTTATTATAAATCTGTTATTTACTATAAATAATTCCAGTTTTTCTATGGCTTTTACAACAGCTAATAATTCTTTCCAGTTAGAGTGGTATCTACTTTGAGAATCATTAAATTTTCCACTAGTATATCTAGTTATTTTCTCAGTCCCATCTTCATCTTCATAATATAAAGCTGCTCCCTAATAATTATCAGAGGCATCAGTATATATAATCCATTTTATATTTTCTTTTATAGGTATAGTTAACTTTGGTAAATCTTTACACAAAGTCTTTATATTTTCTACTATTTTTTCTATATTATTATCCCATTTCCATATAGTTTTTTCTCCTGCTAACTTAGATATTTTAGAGGTTAATTTTGATAAATTGGGTATATAGTTTCTAGCTTGATTCACTATTCCTAAGAAGGATTGCAAATCTTTTTTATTATTTATCTTTTTAAATTGTAATATTTTTTGGCTTATATGATCTTGCAATTCTATTCCATTTTTTGTTAAGATTTGTCCTAAGAAATTCACCTTTTCTTTTCTTAATTCCATTTTAGATGGTGATATATTTAATCCTTTTTCTTCTATTATTCTTACAAATTGTTCTAAATGACTTTCATGTTCTTTTTCATCTGTTGAAAATATTAATATATCATCTATATAAATTACAGCAAAATCTCTTATTGGTAATAACATTTTTGACACATATTCTTGAAATATACTAGGGCTATTATGAAATCCCATTAAATTTTCAATTTCATCGTCTTCTTCTTCTAATGCATTCATCATTTTTATTTGTGGGTTATATATTTTAAAAATATCTATTACATCTTTCGAATATATTATTTCTGCAATTTTACTTCCTTCTTCAACTTCTTCATTCTTTTCATAATTTTCTTTTTTAGTTTTTCCTTTTTTTATTTCAATTAATTGTTTTTTCTCTTCTTCTGTAATTCCTAAATTATTGAGCTTATCATTTATCGTCCATAAGTTACTATTCATTATTTGTTGTCCTTTTACTACTTGTTCTACAATTAATCTTGTCTGCCTTACATTTTCATCCATATTTTGTTTATATATCTTTTCTTTAGTAGTTTCTCATTTTTCCATTTCTTCCAATGCTTGCATCATATTTAATTTTCTATGCTTATGATTTATAGGTTCTAATAATTCAGTTTCTTGTTTTATTTCGGGTTCTTCAATTTCCATATCTGTTACTCCTAAAGAATTCATTATAGTTTTTACATTTGATTTTATTATTTTTAAATCTTCAGTATTACTGTCTATTTTCTTTTTCATATTATATATTCTTTCTTCTAATGAAAGACTTAAAAATTCTAACATTTCCTTTCTATTACTAGGTTTTTCTAATTTTACTTTTTCTTTTACATCTTCTGGGACCATTTCTAATAATTCTTCTAAATTATATATTTCCATTAAATCGTGAATATTCGGATTTATATATATTCCTATTTGTTTCATCATATACATATTATTCCAATTCATTAAATTCCAATTATTATCTCCATTTCCTCCTGGCATAAAAGGTGTAAATATACATGTTTCTTCCTGGTTTCCTATTAAACATAGATGTGAACTTATAGGTAAATTATTTATTTCTACTTCATATGTTCGAGGTTCTAATTTTCTTATAATATTCATCTTATATTTCTGAGAATATATAACTTTAATTTCTAACAATCAGATATACTAATTAATCACAAATTTATCACAAACTATAAAGATTTTTATCACAGCAAAATTTCTACCCAAAGTAGTATGAGAATTAACAGAGATCTAAGAGTTCCATTTTATCGAACCATAAGCTCTGATACCATAGCTTATGCAGACCTGGGCAACATAAGAGATGGTTAGAAATTAAAGTTATAGATTATGCAATATACAGAAATTCTGAAATCTCTCTCTTGTCTCTCTGACCTGTGCGAGCAATTCTCAGTGATAGCTGCAACCAACATCATCTTTAATCAACAATTATTGAAGGATAATCAGGTATGATGGGCTAAACTCCTTTTAGGGATCTAAGGGGGAAATTTTATGCGATCATAAGGGAAGTATTATAGATTATGTTACTGGGCAATATGTACAAAAAAAAAGAGTCTTTTTATGTTCGGATGAATAAAAATAGGATGAATACGCCTCCAGTAGGAAACGAAGGAAGGCTGTGCTGATATGGTCTGAAGGAAGAAGGTTGAGATTCCAAATAAATGAGTGCTCTGTGTGAGATTCAAAAGGAATTCTCTGTAAATGGTCCATGTATGAAAGAGGACATGGTGCCTTCTATGACCCGGATCAACATCGGTCAAAGATCATCCTAGTTTTATTTATCCTCTTAGTAAATATCTGTACAGACTTTGATTTTGCAAGTGTGTCCTTGTTTATATTTTTACTTTAAATTCCGCATGAAAATTGCAAAATTGCATGTTGCCCAGGTCTGCATAAGCTATGGTATATATATATATATTCAAACTCATTTGTGCACCGTTCTTATTTTCACGGCTCATGCATGTAGAGGAGACGAATATTCAAGTTTATTTTTTTTCCTTCTATCTTTTCAAAAAACAACTGAGTTTTTTACAATGATACATGGCATACAAAATCAGATGGTAGATTATATAACAAATATATTATACTCATACAAACCCGCTGTATCTCCCAATAAATTATTTAATGAATTGGAATAATTATAGGAAAAAACATAAGCTGAGAATAAACTGGAATAATTATTTAAGAGGGAAAAGGGAGAGAGAGAATAGGGTTGGTGCTTTTCTTACCACTAATCATGCTTCTCTTCCCCTATAAGCTGTCTCACCGGTAACTGGCGAACCGGCCGGTAAACCGGTCCGGGTTGGTGTTTTTAAAAAAAAAAAAAAAAAATCCTTTAAATTTCATACTATAAGTCTAAAATTTTCAATTTTTCACCGGTTTGGTCCCGGTTTGACCCACTGACCCGTAACCCAGTACCCCGACCGATTCAATGACCGGTCCGAGTTTTAATACTTTGGTCTCATGAGCCCAATGGAACATAAGATATGCAAAACATAGCAAAAAAACTTAGAAGTTTCCAATCTTGCTTTCACCTCATAATGAGCGTTTGGAAGACACCTAAACTATGGTTTCAGAAGTTATTTTTCGTGAATCGAGACAAAACTCCTCTCACATACTTACCTTATAAATCGTAAAAGCTACCTTTAAAAACTAATTCAAACACACATTAATCTTACTTTTAAGGCCCCAATAAACTATCCCAGACACACCCATTAAGATATTCAAATTATAAGTTCCGCTAAACTGACTTTAAACGTAGTGCTTCTACAGATGTCAACAATCCCTTTAAAAACAACGTAGTCACGACCTCCAATCACTCAACACAGTGAGTCATCCCCACTAGTTCCAGCTCGCCGACAAGCAACTTCAACTCTCCAACACACGAATCCTTTTTATTAAGTTTGTGTTTGGGATCACTTAATGAGTATTTGGTATCATTTATTTTTTGGATAATAAATCTTTATTAAGCAAACCGAGATAAAACTCCTCTCACATACTTACTTTGTATACCGTGAATCACGATTTATAAGCACTTATTACCTAAAAATAAGCTATTCCAAACGAGCAGAATAAGTCCTTATTACGCAAGCCGAGATAAACCTCTTCTCACATACTTACCTCGTATACCGTGAATCACGATTTATAAGTACTTATTACCCAAAAATAAATTATTCCAAACGAGCACTAAAAGAAAAATTGCTCCAACCTCTTACTTTTGTGAGAACAAGATACGTTGAGACTGGCTTCTCTCATTTACTTTTTTCATCAATTGCCTCTCCTTTACCTCCGACTCTCTTTATTACCCCCGGATTAAAAGTTTTAATAGTTCAGATTTAGCATATTCTAAACAATATTTTTGTTAATTCACTTATAAAATATATGAATAAATTTAAACTACTAAAATTTGATCTGAATAATTTACAGTCGCAAATTATTATTATAAAGTGGATTTTTTTCATGACTTTGTGAAATGTTTAGATTAAATTTTAATAATTTAAATTTATTTGAATATTTTTTAGGTGAATTTATAAAAATATTTTTTATACAATGTTAAAACTAGATCATTAAAGCTTTTTATGCAAGGGTGAAAAAGTAAAGAGGGGGTAAAAGAAAGGCAATGAATGGGAGGGGCAAAAGAGATAAGCCCAACCCGGACCTGTGATAGGTGCTACTCATCTCAAAGGCTCAGATAATTAGGGGTGTTCAAATCTCGGGACGGGACCAGGAATATCCATTCCCGGTTCCCGTCCCGGGATTTCCAGGGATTGGGATCTCATTCCTGGTCCCGGGAAATTCCCGGGACAACCGGGACCGGGAATTCCCGGTCTTAATAATATAATTATATTAGTTAAATTTTTTTATAATCTAGTGTTTAAAGTAATTATTTAACACCTAATAAGGTCATAAAAATCACATAAATTGAGTTAGAATTGAAAAATAACATATTATTATCACATTCATCATTTTTGTTATTATCTTTAAACATTATATAGTTAGGATTTGTATCACGATATATACAATTTAACCCTAACTAAATATGTGATATACATTTTATCAAATAATAACTTAATTTATGGGGTAAAAAATACAAAAATAAAATAATAACCTATTTTTTAAGAAAAAAAGGAAAAAAAAAACGGGACCGGGAATTCCCGGGATCACAAGGTGTGATCCCGGTCCCGGTCCCAGGTTTTGACCGGGACTGGAAATTCCCGGGATAAAATATCCGGGACCGGGCCGGGACAGCCGGGACCGGGATACTTTGAACACCCCCACAGACAATTATGTGATGTCATTATTCTTTCCTCTTTTTTTCTGTGGTCAAAAAATATTCTTTCCTTTTCTCACTGGGTATTTCGCAGATACCAATGGGATCTTTTCGTTAAGTAAGGGCGTGTATTCATTGGGAGCCAGAAACTTCCCAAAAATTTGAGGCTCACAATAATTAGGGGCTTGGCTTCATTTTAAAATGCCACTTCTTTATCTCTGAATTATCGTTCCCAACAGATTTATGTGGGCCCTGCAAATGATCTTTCATGGAGTCCTATGGCCCACGACATAGACCCCAATTGCTACAGTCAGCACTCAAATGGACTCTTACCGAAAGATGAGCTCAAGCCGAAATAAAATTGCTTCTTCTATTTCTGTTTCTTTACCCGATATTCTGAGCCCATTTCCCTTCAAACAAAAGATTTGTCCAACTCTATGCTTAGTATGCTAATATTGTCAAGAGGGGTAGGACCTTTTGTCGGCCTGCCAACTATTTAAATTATATCTTTACTTTAATAAAATTGTGCAAACTACATCACATCATTCCTGCATCACCCAAGATCTTTCCCTCTTTTATATGTATGTCTTCTTCAACCTCCCAGGGTAGACTCTGTGTTTCTGGTGCCTGCAACTGAAAATGACGGGTTTGACACATCCAAGGGAAGGAAAAAAAAAAAAAAAAATTCACCTCCTTTTTATGTTAAAATTGATGTTTATCATTCGTGGAAGGAAAAACGTGGCAACCACAGGAAATATGGAACTCTTGATTCCCATTTTATGAAGAATCGCAGGTATAATAAGTAGGACTACGGTTAAAAGTGTCGGATATATTGGATGTTGCCCTATGTTATTTATTCCGGTCTTTTTTATAAGACACTATTAACATTTTATATGAGATTGAGAAAATTAGCGAAAAACAGCTGAACATTAAAAAATCTTTACAACGCAACCTTTTGACTGACAGTTGGTGGAAGATGGAAAAGCCAACAGTGGAATTGATAAGGTATTTTTGGAATCTTATCATGAATATTTCATCAAATTTCATCAATCATATTGTATTAAGATAAACTGAACAGTTAAGATCATATATCAATTTGTATTATAGTCGGTCAATGAATCCATGGCTTCACATAAAAGTGTTAGTATATGAACTGTACGTATATGTAAGCAGGTAACTTCAGTAATTGGACGTATATTTAGCGTGATATACTAAATTTTTACTCCATCAAATCATAAATATAAGGTTCATTTGACTTTTCTTGATTAATTTGTAGACAAAAATAAAGATATATATACTTTAAAATAATTTAATTAGTTTGACAAAAAAAATTAATTAACTTCATTAATTTTTTTTTTTAAAAAGTTAAAGAAGTCTTATATTTAGAATGGAATGTAGTATCTTGTGTATGTTTGGGAAGCATCTAAACTACAGTTTTAGAAGCCGTTTTTTTCACAAACTGAAACAAAATTCCTCTCACATACTTATCTCATAAATCGTAAAAATTATTATCCAGAAACTAATCCAAACATATACCAAAGTCAGATGATGTGTTGGTCCACATAAGGCGCACGTGGTTCCGTAGCAGCAGGGCCAGATGAGTCACATACTTACGTTAGGAAGCAGCAGGCACGTTCCACCACTATGGTTCCACACGGCCATTTTGTTTTCCCCAAACTAGTATAAATTCCCCGCACGTTGTACAGGGAGCATTGTGTTGATTGAGATTATAATTATTTGAGTATACTTTTTTTAAAGATAATCAATTGATTATATTTATTTAGAAGGTGGATTTTATAGATACAAAGTCAACATGACTTATTGATTGTCCTTCCTTTTTTATTGATTGTTATAGTAAAAGTAGTGATTGTTATTTGGGAACTAAATTTTGCATCAACCAAACTCAATTCAATAAACAAACTTTAATGTGATATATTCACCACTTCTATGCAAAATAATAGATATCTCAAATTCCATAAGTATTTCATTACTAAAATTTGTCTTAATTGCAAGTAAGAACATACAATTATGATTTTTCAAGCGTAGCCAATGCCCAATATCTTATAATGAAAGTTAAACATTATTAGTAGTGTGTTACTTTTCAATGCTAGGTTGCTAAGGCTTGTCTAGTTCAAACATAGTAGTGTCAACTTAAATAGTAGTGAGACATCATTTTCATCAATTCATTATGTAAGTGTATATTGTAAAATGTCAGGAAATTAATTTATGCTTATTATCAATATAGTTGGGTTTCGACTTTTTATTTGCTTGAATAGTTTTATCTTTTTATTATACAATAACATCAAAATCATGTAGGTTCATTGGGGCAGCAAGGCTGCAACCCACCAAGCTTCAGCTAAGGCCCATGGTATGTACAAATGATTTTGTAACAAATTTGGTATAACAATTATACATAGATATAGTCAATCCATGCCTAAACTTCAATACACATAATACAAATTAGACATCATAACCACTTGATCTCATGCTTTATCAAGATGTTTTGGATTCACTGAATCAACAGAAATGAAATTCTTTCTTTATGGTATCTATTAGCTCAAAAAAGCTACAACTGAAACATATTATAAATGGTGTTGATCTCACAACCTCCCAAATAATTCAATGAGTACATCAATATTTGAAGTTGCAAAAGAATTAAAACACTTGCATATAAAACAAAATAACCAAATAATTCAAGTTGCCAACAAATGCGTTTGGCTTCTCTACCATACATTCCCATCCATTGCCTATCCCTTACTTAAAAACGACACCGTTTGAACCTTAAACTTAGATCCCTCCCCCACTCAACAAAACCACCGTTTCATTTTGTCAACCAGTGGGGTCCGCTCACCACATTCCCAAAAAGGTTCCAATTTCAATTTTGACCTATCTCTCCACCTTTTATCCACTGGTAACCCCAAACAAAAAATCAGTTTCTCAATCTTCTTCTTCATCTCTGAGCGCGGGAAAAGTAGAAAGTGCTGAAAGGAAAAATTTTCAGAGATATTTTCCAACAATAAAGGGTCTATGGGTATTGAATATTAAAGATTGGTGACCAATCATTGCAGCTCATTCTTTCGCTTGATTTCCTTCATCGTCACCATTGGAATTTATTGTAAAAGAACTAAATCTAATGGGGATGAAGCAGAGTATATAACAGTAATAAAATTCTCCTTCCATCTCTTTTCTACCTTTCCTACGTGTTCTAGAGTTCTCTTGCACCTTTAGTTTTGATTCATGTTGCTAGAATAAATATATCCTCAACAAAGAATGCATTTATTGTTCTTGAAACAAAACTACTCAATGGCTATGAAAGAGGAAAAATTAGAGAATGCTTCTTGTTTATTGGTCTTGAATACTCAATGCATTTACTGGTCTTGAATATTAGAGACCGCTTTTTGTTCGTTTTTGTTTCCTTCTATTAAACCCACTAAAGTGTAATATGTTTGTTAGGTTTTAGCAACAAATTAAAAATGTATATTCAATATTTTATCCATGAAATTACTTCCCTTCTTCTATAATTTTTTTCACTATTATTTTATAATCTTGCTAAAAAAATTATGACCAGCCTCTTCGTTTTGTGTTTTTATTGTTGAAAATGTTTTGAATATCAACGTATATGAATATTAATTATGTAATGTTCAATTTTAATGTTACAAATTTGGATTCTTTTGTTGTATGATAAAATTTAAAAAAAGTGGTGCATATTTTGAAAAGGAAAACAGCGCCCCTCATATATTATGTTTGAAATTCTAATTTCAATTTGATCTAACGTTAGGAGGTTATAAACATGGTAGATGTTTGTGTATATTCCTATTGCAAGTGAAGTATTATACCCAATCCTTTATATAAGATCCACTTTAAATCTAGTAGTATGTTTTTATTGTTTTGGTTATTTATTTATCAATTTACATTGGGTATATATTTTTTCAATTTTGCAGGAGGCTTCCACCATGGCTATAAATTTGACTTAGACTTAATCTTGAATTTGATAATATCGAAGAATCAAGGGAGTTTTGGAGGGCATGTGGTAGAAAAAATGGCTTTGGTGTTTGAAGGTAAGGGGGCAACAAGTGTAGAAGGGATAAATCATCATATACAGGTTACCTATATGTGTGCAATAAAGAAGGAGTGAGAAAACCAGACAAACGAGATTTGTAAACTAGGAAGCCCAAGGATGAGACAAGAACAGGCTGTGAAGCTAGAGTGAAAGTTAAGAAAGTAAATGGAAAATTCAAAGTAAATGAAGTCTTTCTAGATCATAATCATCCTCTCCAGCCTCCTGAATCTGTTCACCTTCTTGCATCGCATCGAGGAATAACACTGGCTCAATGTTGTGAATTAGAAAATGCTGAAAAAGTTGGGATTAATAAAAAATCGGCATTCAATTTGCAGAGTCAGTATGCAGGAGGTTGAGACAATTTGGGATATATAAAAGTTGATGTAAAAAATTATCTTAATTCAAGAAGACAACGGGTAATGAAATGCGGTGAAGTTGGATGTATATTTCATTATTTTCAACAACAACTAGTAGAAAATCCATCTTTTTTCCATGCTCACCAAATGGATTCAGAGGAGCAAGTGACAAATATGTTCTGGGCTGATGCACGCATGTTGGTTGACTATACTTGCTTTAGAGAAGTCATTTCACTAGACACAACTTATTATACAAATAATAATCACAGACCTCTTGTAATTTTTTCTGGCTTCAACTATTACAAAGGATGGGTGATTTTTGGAGCGGCATTGTTATATGATGAGAATATTGAGACTTTTAAATAGCTCTTTAAGACATTATTGTGTGCCCACAAGAATGTAAGGCCGCTAACCGTTTTCACTGACTAAGATGCTACTATGGCACGTACATTGAAATAAGTGATGCCAGATGTAAAGCATGCCTTATGCACATGACATATTTCAAGGAATGCAATGAAGCATCTTCTAAACTTGGTGGTTAGTGATTTTAACCATTGTATATATAATTGTTGGGATGAAACAAAGTTTGATAAAATTTGTGATCCAGTTGTTCCAACATGTTGAGCAATTTCAAGTAATTCCTCTAATGAAAGCATTTCACAACTGCAAGTCTTTCTAGGATAAAAGCATGCTCTAACTGAGCATCAGACATGTCAAAATTTGTAAGTGAATCAGTGAAGCTATAAGTTTGTAGTATAGCTATAATAACAGTGAAACTAGCGAAAATTAAGATAGTGTAAGGGATTGGCTTGAACCTTCAACTTTTGTAACCAACTATTGACAACCTGTAAAGAGTAAAATAGCATAAATATAACAAGACAAGGGATTGGCTTGCTGCAGATATAAAATAGCATAAATATCATCCATTAAAAATAACCAAAACATAAATAAAGCAAAAAAATGCATAAAGAATGTATATATACATTTTTCAAGCTTTTTGCTTGATTAGAAAAGAGCCACTCTATCACTTGAAGAATTTTTCTCAACAGCAATGTTGCTTGCTGAGACTACAAACATTAAATTGAAAAGGAAAATATAGATGCTGGTCAGTAATGAAAAACGTGAAAGTGCCTATGGATAGCCAAATTGATTTGTGTCACATATTTATTGCAGGAATTGTACAGTGATCTAGGTTCTTACTTAAGGCACATCCCCATTGTTTCTTGCAAAGATATCCCTTGTAATCCTATTTCCTATGTTAAAAAGTGACTAAGTCGAGGCATTCTGCAAGGGTGAAAAACTATGCCTAAAGATCATATATTAATTTACAATAGAACATGTTACAACGTAGTTGAATGATAAACACACTAACAAAGGGGACATAGACATGGACAAGTAGCTCTTTTTCTTATATCTAAACTGTTGGATTTGAGTAACTCCATAATTTTATCATCAGAAAGATCCACATGCAATCCTTATTTCAACTGTAAGAGTTCTTTATCTGTAGAGAAAACATAAAGTATGATATACCAAATTGCCACAGAAGGTTTAAATTCAAATTGCAGTAGCACAATTAAACAAAGGAATTATAACAATAATATATCCGGTTCTCTCCCACTACCTTCAATAGTTTGTGGTTTTTATCCCTTTTTTTCCAATATTATAGCCAACACCTCCTTTGTAATTCCGACTGCATCTCTAAGATCACACTCATCCATTTCAGTTGGGTCAAAATTGAAATTGGAACCTTTTTGGGAATGTGGTGAGCGGACCCTACTGGTTTGACAAAATGAAATGGTGGTTTTGTTGAGTTGGAGAGGGATCTAATTTTAAGGTTGAAACGGAGTCGTTTTCAAGTAAGGGAGAGGCAATGGATGGGAATGTATGGGAGAGAAGCCATACACGCCAACAAATACAAAAGAAGCAGAATAACTTTGGATCAAAGTTAGGCTCTATGACATCTCTCCCCCTGTTGCAGAAAGAAATAGAATAACTTTGAAGTCTTATGCTCAGTCTTTGTCTCTATTTCTTCATTTCCCATGTATAACATCTCGTCCCCCTAATGCAGAAAAAACAATGGCTCTATGACATCTCTCCCCCTGTTGCAGAAAGAAATAGAATAACTTTGAAGTCCTATGCTCAGTCTTTGTCTCTATTTCTTCATTTCCCATGTATAACATCTCGTCCCCCTAATGCAGAAAAAACAATAAGGTGTTATTTTTCCTACATATGGAATTGATACAGTGCTTTGACACTTTTTTGACCAATTAACTTGCTGACTACAAAAAGGCATGTCACAGTCCTCAAAGTATTGTTCAGCATAATAGCTAATAGCAAGCCTACAGTCACTAGTCATTTATTCCTTTCTCCAAATTGGTAGGAATCTCTAAGTCAGCATGTTGAGTCCTGAAAAGCAAAACGGCCCACTTTCATGAATCTACCTATAGCAATCAATGTTCCACTTTCAAAAAAACAGAGCATTGTCCTATTTGATTCAAGCCACTTTCTTCTGATTTGCATGTTCTTTTTCAGGCGCCTACTCTTCAGCTTTAATTCTTTCACTCCAAAAGAAACTTGCACCAGAAATTTTGGACATATAAATGGGCAATGAAAAAGAAGAGACGAATGGTAAATTCAAAACATTTTGTACAAACAAAGATAATAAGCTAAAAAAAGGATATGACAAAAACAAAAATGAAGACAAATCAAAAGCATTGACAAAATATAAGAACACAACATGTGTTCCTATCTCCTAACTCTTAAACATGAAAATGAGAAAGCTATAAAAAAAGACTTCTAATTGATCAAATGGTCAAACTTAAATGTACTAAATTTCAAATAAATTAAAGCATAATACACATTTTAAGTTACTAAATTTCAAAAAGAAGCATAATACATATTTAAGGATTGTATCAACAGTTGACAAGACATTTCCAATCCACTACATTTCACTAATTCACCTTACATCCTAATCCATTGCATCCACACAACTATCTATCATTAAATGACCAAAGTTTAATTAAAAGCTAATAGCAGAGCATGTTGTATCATTAATAATAGCTTGTCCTTTTTATCAAAGCATTTATACAACGTCAATAAGCACAACATCTGAAAAGGACATAATATATAAGTTTGAAATCCCTTATTCCCTTTCCTTTAAGTTTAAAATTTAAAATCCTTTCTAACCCAAATATTTTTCAAAGCCATTGTTCACCTTTCTGTAAGTAACTCAGCACAAAATCTAATTTCTTCAAGTTAGAGGCCAAACAATGAATTACAGGCACCAAATCGGGACATTGCCATTAGCAGCATAAGTAGCCCTCTAGTATGTCCTTAATATTTAACTCCATTGTATTTTCTCCCCCTGAAAAACCCATACACTTTTAAAATCCCATTGTAAACTTGGGTTTTCAAGGAACATAACCATCCTAGAAAATAAAATCGATAATTATTGAATGCCAATTAGTCTTTTATTGCCGGTATATCTCATTCCTCCACAACTACAATCTTTGAAAATGTCAACATTTAAGACTAAATTAAAAGAAACAGCAAAGATGAATATCCTATTTAAGACCAGACGTACTTGAAGAGCCAAGATATGCCCTATGGTGGTGCCATCTCTTAAAAAGAAAGCAATAATAGAGAATTTGAAATAACTTTTACATAATACTGACTCAATTGCATACAATGTCACCAAATTAAACGTTTTTTCATCCAAAATCTCAAATGCACGCCACACAAAGTGTAGTATCACTTTGTAACAATAACTCGCTTCCACTCCTCAAATCACCCACCAACAAACACAAACAAAAAAAACAAAGAGAAGACCCATCTTCATCCAATCTGAATGATACAAGTAAACAAAAGAAGGAAAAGGTACATCTAAATTAATTAAGAAAATAGAACGAAAAAAAAAGAAAGAAAAAGAACCAAAAATCTAATTTCTTAAAGTTAGAGGCCAAACAATGAATTACATGCATCAAATCGAGACACTGTCATTAGTAGCATAAGTAGCCCTCTAGTTTGTCTTTAATATTTAAATCCATTGTATTTTCTCCACTTGAAAAGCTCATACACTTTTAAAATCCCATTATAAACTTGGGTTTTCAACGGACATAACCATCCTAGAAACTAAACTAGATAATTATTGAATGCCAATTAGTCTTTTACTACCAATATATCGCATTCCTCCACAATGAGAAAGCTGTAATCTTAAAAAATGTCAACATTTAAGACTAAATTAAAAGAAACAGTAAAGATGAATATCCTATTTGAGACTGGACATACTTGAAGAGCCAAGATATGCCCTATGATGGAGCCATCTCTTAAAAAAAGCAATAAAAGAGAATTTGAAAAAACTTTAATATAATACTGACTCACTTACATACAATGTCACCAAATTAAACATTTTTTCATCCAAGATCTCAAACGCATGCCACACAAAGTGTAATATCACTTTGTAACAATAACTCTCTTCCACTCCTCAGATCACCCACCAACAAACACAAAAAAAAAGAGACGTTTAGAGATAATTAAACAAACATCATATTCCAGGAATATTGGCACTGATAATTAAACAAACGTCATATTATCATCTTCATCCCAGCTGAATGATGTAGGTAAACAAAAAAGAAGGAAAAGGTACATCTAAATTAATTAAGAAAACAGAACGAAAAAAAAAGAAAAAGAACCTTGTTTCCATTCACTAAGGGCCTGTTTGGTACACTGGAATTGAAGGAGGTGGAAATGGAATTGGAGCTCAATTCCATCTCTGGGTTTGTTTGGTACAATGGAATTGGCTCTGAATTCCAATTCCATGTGGAAGCAATTGATGCCAAATCCACCCATTTGAATTCCACCTAAAAACCTAAGATTTGTAATTCCATGTACTGGATTTCCGTTTTGCCCCTACCCTCTTTTTCAAGTTTCAGGCCACACTCAGCATTTAGCCCATTGCCACAGCAAGCACACTCACCTCCGATCGAGACCTCCGGCAACCCAAGACGACGACCTCAGGCAACGACAGACGGCGACCTTCGGCAACCTACGATCGCGACCTTCGACTTGCAAACCTCGTCAAATCTTCATCCTCTCCTCCCACCATGATAGCTCTCTTCGTCCTCTTCGGCAGCCCATGACTGAGACGGTGACAACCTCTTACGATGACGGCGACCTCCTACTCAGATCTGTGCGAAGAGTTCACAAGTGCAGAGGAGGAGGAGAGCTATGCCCATCAGATCTGTGCGAAAAAAGCTGTCTGGTTGGAGAGGAAGAAGGAGAGGGAGGAGAGAGAACGATTCTGGGAATTCTTTTCGCAGATGAGGATGGGTTGAGTTGATTTGGGAAGGTTTTTATTTATTTATTTAGGAGGGTTTTTTGGTCTTTTGATGTAAAAATCAAGTCTCATTTCCATGACATACCAAACATACTTTTAAAACCTATTTCCATATTCATTTCCATTTCCATATCCATATCCATATCCATATCCATTTCCATATCCATCAAAATCAATTCCATCATACCAAACGGACCCTAAGGTGTTTATCTTATGAAGTTAAAGAAAACTAATCATTTAGCCATATTCAATGCAGCATCATATTGGCCCATACCAATCGTAGCAAGCATGCTCAAGAAATAATGATTGCAGAACGAACTTGGGATATTCCAAGAATGTTGAACTCTTAAATATCAAACACAATCCAACAAAAAAAAGAATTTTATAATGAAACAAATTTATTGAAGGCTTCTCAAACAATAAATACAAAGCAAATAGTTTGAGGAGCAGGGAACATTGGAAACCATACCTATACCGAAAGTGTAAATCCATGGGCATATCGACTCTTTATTGATCATTGCTTGTTCATACTATCACAAATATGTCTCTCATCCTCAACAGATCCATCTGTAACCAGGAAAATCATCGAAACTGGAACGTTGAACTCCTGATAACATCTCCATTGCCTGAAGACAAAAGATTACCTTGATGAAAAAACCGAATTCATCTCAAACTCTCGGCTGTAACCATCCATCCTTGTCTCTGCGTCCACTCGCCGCCATCCTCATGGCAGCTTCTTTGTCGGCGACATCGCTAGATCCGCCTACCGTCCGTCCACATTTAGGTAAACAGGGGAATAAAGAAAAGGGGGTGAAGCTTAGAAAGAGCAGAGAGAGCGAGAATAAAACTCTAGGCTGTGCGGGAGAGTAGGAGGTCAAAGAAAGGGAAGACACCATACTTAAATGAAGAGAGAGAAAGAGATTTCAAAAAAGTTTCAATCGAAATTTGAAATTAAAAAATGGGGAAGCGAAGGCTAAGTAAAGAAAGTATGAGAGGGAAATTTGGGCTGAACCTATTGAACCTACAGGCTAGAGGTGGATTTGAAATTTGAATAAGTCTATTACATCACATACATTTCCAACCGACACAGAGCCACATGCTCCATTAATGAATTGGTTGGCTATCCCAAAGCCCAAAGCATTTTATTTTATTTTTGAAAGCAAACCAGATCCCTCTTGTAAACAGTGATCTGTGTCTTAAGCTGATGTGTCTTAAGCTGACGATGAGCCATTTTAGAGAGGGAAGCCGGTGGAACAGTATTTAAAGTTATATAGATGGACACAGCCTTTTTTTTTTTTTTTTTTTTTCCTTTTAATACTGACACAGCCGAAATCTATACAAGTGGGCTAGTAGCCTATCTGATGCAAACTCCGATCGCCCATGACAGCAAAATTTGAGCTCTCTGTGTGAATGCGGATATGGGTTCTACTCTGCACTCTCCAAAAAGTGTCCAGCACCAAGGCAACATTAGGTTGCAAATGCTATGGCTTCAGGCCCAATTACTGTGCACTTCTTGATGTCTCTTAAATGTAACTTGTCATGGTCTTAACGGCAGGCAAGCACATGGTTTATTAATATGCAATATCTTTGCATCCAAAAAAAAAAATGCAATATCTTGAGTCGAAGATTTTATGTGTAAGGCAGATGTCTAAATTACAACGACCTGGAGGAGGGCCCCGGTGCATGTGACTGGCTTTTGGAATTTCCTAGTTTCTGACACGACCTGACAAATGCAAAGATTAGCTTCCTGGTCCTCTGGGCAGTGTACCACAGCTCATGTCTCGTCCTCTTCCCTGCTCACGCTGTTCCTTATCCTTCAAGATCATTTCTCATTCACTGGTATTCCATCCACGCCTCACAAAAAGCCTTTTGTCACAGATTCCACAATTTTCGACCGAACCGGAAAATGTCCACAACCGACCCATCATTGCCACTTGACCAAGATTGATGATGCGATGTTTGGCAAAATAAAGGGTTCAGATTCCTTGTCATATTTATCGCACCACCCCACTGGTATTTATATAGCTCTGCGCACAACAACTCTCACGCACATTTACCTCACGTAAAACTAGAAGCAACAGGGCGAAGGAAAGGCCGAAACAGACTGAGTGTGATGAAGAAGAGTCCAGTTTGGAATCAGAAAGGAGGTTCACTAGCTACGAACTACAGGGACGGAAGCCAAAGGGGATGGAGCTCAGAGAGAGTAGCACAGGAAGCGATGAGCAGCAGAAGGCACTCTAGTTTGGCAGGTTTGACTCCGTTCAATAGTGGAAGAGCTTTGCCCTCTAAATGGGACGAAGCAGAGAGGTGGATCTGTAGCCCTGTTTCAGGTTATGTCTGCAATAATAATACCAAAGCTTCTTCACATGGCTATCCTCATCGTCGACCTAAATCCAAAAGTGGTCCTATCGTCCCACCGCCAAATGGAATGGCCTTCTATTCCACTTACTCCCCCACCGTACCTATAATTGAAGGCTTGGGTATCAAAAACTTAATGGCCGCTTCCCCTTTTTCCACGGGAGTACTAGCACCAGATGCTTTCTCTGTTCACCATCATGAGGTAGACAATGGAGTTCAGTGTCCTTGTCCGACGGTCGGTGGGATTGGTTTGATGCCCTTGTGTAGTGCGCCCAGGTGGTCGGATCTCTTATATGACCCTTCATCGCCTAACTCTCAAGGTTTGATGCTCTGTTTTGGTTTTCTTTAGCACCCCTGATTCCTTATTGAATGATTATTTTTATTTACAGAAGAGGGAGATGATTATGACAGCAAGAATGAGAATGCGGAGATGTCCCCGATTTCAAAGCGGGATAAAGGAACGCAGATGAGCCCGGAGTCTGAGGACGACGAGCATCCAGCGGAAATATCTTCTCCGGCTTTGGTTGCCGACCAACAGAGTGGTTGTTCTGCTAAATTTGAAGTAAGAGATGTGGAGGTGGACAGTCAGGCACCTATAATTAGGTGGTCCAAGAGGCATGCAACCAAAATGACTAGAAACGCTTTGCTGCAAGCCAAAAGTTTCAGAGAAACTAGTACAGAAGCAGAACCTTCATCTTGGGATATAGTAGCTGTAGATTCAACCATAAACTCATCCAAGTATGTTTTGTAGATACTTTCGTTTTCCCCTTTTCTCCAACTGGATAATGTTTTTATCCGGTAAAGGGTGGCTGGTCGCACCAAAATATTTATCATCATGTGGAAAGAAATTGGAGAAAGTCAGCTTTTTAATTTGTTAAGAATATCGATTAAATATCTGTTTTGGTGCAGGGTACAAAGAGAGGAAGCCAAGATCAATGCTTGGGAGAATTTGCAGAAAGCGAAGGCAGAAGCAGCAATACGGAAACTTGAGGTGATCTATCCATCAAAATTTGTGCGTTTGCATTTTTCAATTAAACCCATATTTCTCACTGAAGTAAGTATGCAGGCAGGGGTATTTAATTCTTTTGTTTGTTAACAACAAAATCGTTTTTGACACAGATGAAACTCGAAAAGAAGAGATCGGCATCAATGGACAAGGTTCTAAACAAGCTGAGATGGGCGCAGATGAAAGCAGAAAAGATGAGAGGATCAATACCAGAAAAAAGGGGCCGTGGGACTATGAAGATTTTTAAATTTGTGCAGATATGGCCTCGAAGAAGCTGCTTCAGCAGCCATGATCTGTGAATGATTCTCCTCTCATACATTGAAATTTGATTGAGAAATTTAAATTTACAGGCTGTTCAATGATACATAGAGAGCATGTGGCCGGAAGCAGGAGTTTGTACAGATAGAGAAGGGCAAGTGGATGTGTCCCCAGATTCTGAGATCTGTAGGGTACAAATAATTCATCGTGGTTTCAGGGGACAGCCTTTTATTGTTCCTCTCCTCTCTCTATTTATTTTCTTGTTGCTGTTCGACAGTATCTTTGATGATCTCCGCTGATTCATGCATTCATGTTCTTGGCTGCTGCAAATTCTTTGTCGTCCCCTGCCAAAGCAAAAGGCAGAAAAAAAGGATCATTTAAAGAGTATTGTAAGTACCCATCTGCAAAAAATTCTTCTTGTTTAACTGCTGTCTTCTCACAATGTGCTTATTGTCTGTTGAATTAAACATTGTTGTTTCATGTTTCCTTATAAAATAAAATATGTAATATTTATTATTTCATTATCGTCAATATAGCACATGCTTATTCCAATTCAGGCTGTGTAAGACAATTAAAATTATAGTTCACGCTGCACAATGACTATAAGAAAGCACTGCAGGACAGCAAGGTATATATTTGACACTAAAAGAAACAGGATTTTAAAGCTTGTTTTACGTAGAAAACGGTAATACGTGTAGCAAGAGCTTGGTTCCAACACTTCTCTAGAAGGATTAGATATAGTGATTTACGTTAGCTATGGAATCGGATGGCTTTTTATACGATGAACTAAAATAGGCATCTACTCTAACCGAAGGGCTTAGGATGGGAGTGCGAGAACCTCGTCCATCATGGGGGCTTTCGTATTGTTTTTTGCGAACATAGTATGTTTCTGTCACATTCTCTTTCAATGTTGGTAGGCCAAGGGGAAAAAAAAGGTCTCTTTCAATAAAATGACCATTTCAGTTTGCAATCAGGGCAAACTTACGCTAGAGCTGAAACTTAATATATTTGAATTCACTTAAATTTATGAATCCGATTCACTCAAACTTTTGCTCCCAGGACCAAAATGTGACGAGGACCAGTATAAATAATCATCATTATTCTACTATAATCCTTTTTATGTGTATAGTATATCAATATAACACTCATATACACATAAATTTAGGTGAAGAATTTTTGTCATTAGTGCACTTTTTTTTTGTACTCGCCTAGACATATTTGTAAAGGTTTCGTGTTTCCGTACTTATAAAACATTTTGAAAAATGTTAAAAGTAAATGATTGTCGTAGTGTTTTTTGATGGTGTTCTCTGGTACAGCCAATTATATACTTAAGCGCAGCCTAGATTCATTTTGTTAAAACCAACGTGTGTTGTTTCATTATCATAATTATATTATATTATTTATTGGGTCAATATAATATTTAATCCTTATAATTTCCTCTCATTTTGATTTTAGTTCTTGTAGTTTATTTATATTAAAGTTACTAATCCCTATATTTTAATAAAAACTTTGACAATGTTAAATATCTTGACATGTCAGTACCACTGTCAAATATGTTGATGTGGCAAAATCATTATAAACTTATAATTTTAAAACATTTAAATAATAAAAAGGGCTTCCCCCCGACTTGCGTTCTTTATCGTTGGTGCGTCGGACTCTCTTTCTTTCAGGTGCCTCTTCCCTCTCCCTTCCAGACCCAAACTCTTTCAAAACCAATTTTGCAGCTTTCAAACCCATACGCTTTCCACAAATAAACCTATAATATCTCTTCGCCTCCATTAAATTCTTCCTTAGCTTCCTTCAAGTACCCAAATTCCTCTCTCCCTCTCTCTTCCTTCTTCACACACACACACATGCAGAAAAAACCACAAGCACGTTTCAACAACTTCACCTCAGGCTGTTAAGTCACGTATCTCTATCTTTCTCTCTGCATGTTCTTGAAATTTAACCTTAAAGTTCCTGAAGATTCCTGCGACTTCCATTTTCAAGAATGATGTTGTCTTGTGGGGGAGAAAATGAGACGAAGTGTTTTTGTCTGATTCAGCGGGGGGATCCACCACCACGCGCCACCGCAACGGTGTTGCCGATCCTTGGACAGTGTTTGAATTCCTTCGGGGACGTACGGAAGGAAGAAACAGGAGATGGTCGCGACACCCCGGAGCACCATGCACTTGATATGACCGACATCGGACTGCAGCCACGACCGGTTCCCTTTGTGCTCTCGTTTAATCACCTCACTTAAAGTGTGAGGTTTCGCCGGAAAATGAGTTTATCGATGCTTTTTCCGAAGTTGAAGGGAACGGCCGTGGCCGACGACGGAACTAAGACTCTGCTGAATGATATCTCCTGCGAGGCACGCAACGGAGAGATTCTCGCCGTTATGGGGGCTAGTGGGTCGGGGAAATCAACTCCGATCTACGCCTTGGCCAACCGAATTGCCAAGGTCCCTTTGTCTTTCGTTTTTTTACCTTTTGATTCAGAAAAGGAAACGAGTTTTTGCGCTGAGAGTCCCAGCTATGAAGTCTTGTGAGTTTTTATTATTTAAATGTTATAAAATTAAAAATTTATAATGTTTGCCACATCAGCTTGTTACTCTTAATGCCGCTTTAGAGCCCGTTTGGTTCGACCGCATTGCATGCCTGTAATGGCAATCATGATTGCATTACCTAGAGAAGAGTGTTTGGTTGCTCTTTAGCATGGTAATAGGGTTTACCATGGTAATGATGATTACAAAAAAATTGGTAATCCTCATTCATACCTCCCCCCTATGAATCCTTATTACCATCCTATTGCATGGTCTAAAAATTCTAATTTACCCTTTAGTTTTCCTTATATTTATTTCACTTATCTTATTTCACTTGCCGTATCACGTCACAACTGCCACCGCTACAACCTCTTCCTCTTCCACCGCCGTCACCTCCACCTTCTGCCGCCGCCACTACCTTTTCCACCGCCTTCACCTCCACCCGCCGCCACCCCCGGCCCAGCCACCGGCCCACAGCCCACCGCGGCCACCTCCCCCTACGCCGCCGCCCTCACCCCAGCCGCCCGCCGCCGTCGCCGCCGCCACCACCTCCTCCTCCACGACCACCGGCCCACCGCCTACCACCACCTCTTCCACCCCCGCCGCCCACCGCCACCACCACCTCCTCCTCCGTTGCCACCCTCACCCCCGCTGTAGTCGCCGCCGCCACCACCACCACTACCACCTCCTCCACCCCCGTCGCCTACCGCCACCTCCACCTCCTCCTCCGCCGCCACCGGCCCACTGCCTACCCCCACCACCGCCACCACCTCCTCCACCACCCTCGCTACCACCACCACCACCTCCTCTTCAGCCGCAGTCAGCGGCGGCCTACCACCCATTGCCACCACCACCACCTCCTCCTCCACCCCCGCCGCCCACTGCCACCACCACCACCTCTTCCTCCCCCGCCACCCCTATCATTGCCACCACCACTACCTCCTCCTCCTCCATCCCCTCCATCATCGGCTTGTAATTATTTTTTCTACAAAGATTATATTAAGGGGTAAAATGGACTTTGTGTAATATGTTAATTTTAAATAATTGTTAAAATATTAACTCATTGCATGTTGCTTAAAAATCAAACCAAACACTACCCTTGTAATTAATATTACATTGCATTACCATTGCATCGCATTGCACTGCACCGCAGGGTGTAATGGAATCGAACCAAACGGGCCCTTAGTATATTTGACTGTGTGAGTGACACGTCAACGTATTTAACATTATCAAAGTCTTTATTAAAATATAGACACTAACTGATGGAAATAAATTATAGGATCTAAAACCTATATGACTTAAAATTATAGAAATTAAAATTAAAATGAAAGTAAATTATAAGGAATAAATATTATATTAACCCTTATTTATTTTAAGAATAACTGGATGTCTTCATTTATATTTTTCTCTGTTCTATTTTCAGTTCCTATCTTTATTATTAGATCAATTTTTAAATTAATTGTGGTTTAATACATTATAATAATATTATTATAATATTAAATAACAAAAATAAATATAAAAATATTTAATCTACACATACACATTATAGCAATGCAGACGACATACAGTTACTGTTTCGTCTTATGCTCCTGGGTCAAAACGAATGTGTGCAAACGAGTACGTGATTTTGACCGATAGAAAATAAAAAAAAATTATAAAATATTTTGATTAAACATTACTACTTAAATTTATACGTGTGTATATTTTTGTTATTTAATATTATAACAATATTATTATAATATATCAAATCAAGGAAGAGGGAGAGATGAAAATGGAGACTCTCGGGAAAGTTACATATGTCTTATATTAAACCGTTTTACTTACTGAGATCGAAGGGGCTATATAAAGAATATATTAGATGATATTAATTTGTATGAGTTAATTAAAAATATCTTATTATAATTAATAAAGCAATATGATCGGGGTCAGGGCCGGGTTTTTATGTTATAAAAATACAATTATTGTGATGGTGGAAAAAAAGAATACAATTATTAAACAAAGAGTTCAAGATTCAAAAAAAAAAATTAAAATTACTGAACCAAGAGTCCAACTGTCCAAGATTTTCCGTAACGAATACCCGCCAATTCTCCTACAAAAACCCTTGAAAACTGGTTCTCTGTGGAAAAAACTCATCATTTGTTGGCGACTGAATTCCTGCTTGACTTGAGCTACCAAATCAATTAATCGGCCTTCATTCAACAACAAAGCTGGTTTTGACGTAAAGGTTTTGAGATTTTCAGCGTTCGATTCTAATTAGTCTCCGTCTCCATGTCGAGCACCTCTTCCTCTTCCTCCTCTGTCTTCCTTCGTTTCTTTCTTCCACGCTCAACCTCTCACAATAAGGGCTTCACCGGACACCCAACTCTCCGTCCTATTTCTCGCCCTTTTCCCATCTTGGAATCTAAGTCACCGAAGAACATACTTAAATTTGTGGAACCAGTTGCAACATCTTTCCACGTCAGTTTCATCATTTTCTATTCGCCTGTGATTTCTCCCTTGGTTTATGCGTAACATAGGAAATATTATTATTAATGCCTTTTTTACTATCCAGAAAATGATAGGGTCGAGAAAGTTCTGGCCATTATCGAATTTAGAATGTGGCTATCATAATACTCTGTTCTATTGCTGTAAACAGGGGAGCCCTTAAGTTTTATTCCTTCTTTCTTAAAAGGGAAAAAAAAAGAAGAAAAGAAATCCTTTCTTGAGAAGATAAGCAATGGAGTGAACCTTAAAAGATTGTAATACAAATCTGACTTCCAGATATTAGTTTTGTTACTTTATGTACGAAATTTCCAGTGAAAAAGGTGGCCAAACTTATTTTTATTGTGTACCTGATCATGTATTGTTCACGGTGCTTTTTACTTGCAGAAATTCAGTATCTTATGTTCTGGGAATGAACATAATTCTTCAGAAACCCCAAAGCCTGATGAAGATATAAGCCATCATCTTCCCGAGGAGTTGATGCAATCTGAATTTAGTCATTCAAGTGTCCTCAAAAGAGACAGTGATTCGATCCCTCTGAAGAAGGTAACCGTGTTATTTGCTTTTTATATTTTGCACTTTATTGTGTGAATGAGTTCTACCGTTCTTTTAACACTGACATTCATATCACGATATCTTTGGTCATTAATTATTGATAGTAAATCTGTGCATATGCATTTGCATACACAAATGGTAGACCAATCCCTTTTAGAGAGATGATCATAACTAAAACAGGTGCATTTATATCTGAAATAACATGCTAACAATGCTATCCAATGAATTTCATTTCTTCTTTGAGGATTGTTTGACTCTAAATCTATTTAGCTTTTAGGATTATGAAGCTTTAGAGTTGATGTTCAGCTCCTCTCCTCGAATAACATAGCTGTGTCTGATAGGAATTTGCACCATTCAGCGGAATTATAGTCAATCTGAAGTAGTTGGATAGGGAATTCTGTGTTGAAATATATAATCCCATATATACCTTCATATTTTATTTTCATATGACTGAGATATCTATTTTTATTTGTCTGTGTCCAATTGATGGAAAATTAGGTTTCCATACGAGTTTTTCTAGACATAAGGATACATTAATTTACCCCCCCCCCCAAAAAAAATCATTGCTGTAACATTTATATCTTGTTTATGAACAAGAGCTAATTTGTAAATACTGTCTAATCTTATACTGACTAGAAGATTTGATTCTGTTTTAGTCTGCTAATACAATATTGGGAATATTTGGCGAACAATGGGATGTGCCGTGGGCTGTAGGGACCATTTTACAGGTAAGTATTTTTCCTACTTCAAGCTAGATTAGATGTTGATTAATAGCATTACTAAATGTTAACTATACAATTCTGTAGAGTTGAAATTTCTGGTGCATCCTTGTTCCCCACTCTATCCCTTAATTTCTCCTTTTTTCCAACTCTGATCAAGCAGACCTTAGCACCTAAACATTCCAAGAATTGTTCATAATCATTTAAATTTTGCAAAATGGCTCAATGGTCTTCTACTTGACCTCACTTATTAGACTGATAACAATTTGGTTCACCAACCTTCCTTGAATCTTCTTAGCTGAAGTTGGTTTTGGCCGAAGCCCCGTTCACGAGACCGGGGCTAGGAAAAATATCATTCACACTCAAAGAGAATAGATATGCAGAATACAATTCTATGATATATTTAGGGCAATCAATAACATGCAGTCTGATGTGACCCGGTGATGTAGAGTAGAAGTGTGGGAAAGTAAAATCTTAACGTGAGAAGCTAAATTTCAAAACAATGTATCATGCAGGTTATGCTTCTTTGTGCAGCAGTATTTTGGTGTACAGGATCTTGGGTGTATCCTTTTGCGGCTGACATGGCCGGTTTGAACTGGGAATCATTAAGAGGACAGGCATTATATTGCCTTGTTGCTCACGTAAGTGATGGACTAGCTGCTATAGCAATTCTTTGGCTCTGTCTATCTCGGTATCGTCCCCTTCCGCCTGATTGGTTCAGATTTAGTCTGAAAGGGAAATGGCATTTGGATGTGATCTTGGTATGTCTCATGTTTCCCCTGGTCAAAGGACTCTCACTGTTCAAGCCAGACCTCCCACCACTTTTGCCTTCAGGACCTCTTTCATTTTCATGTCTCAAGCGATCAATAAGGACAAGGGATCCAGTGGCAATGGCTTTATACGCGATTGAGTATTCAATCTGTGCCCCTATTTGGGAAGAGATAGTTTTCCGTGGTTTTCTACTCCCATCACTTACCAAATACATGCCTGTCTGGTGTGCAATACTGGTCAGTTCATTTGCCTTTGCTCTTGGCCACTATTTCAATTTACCCAATTTTCTACCTATTACATCTATAAGCTTCATGATTGGCGTAACTTTTAACCGATCGAGGAATTTATTACCGCCAATGCTCTTACACAGTCTTTGGAATGTCTTTCTCTTACTGTGTCGATTGAAATCATTCATCTCAACTGAGGATTAAGATGAGTCTCACAACTCAATCTTACGATTGCATGTTGTTCATATTGTTGATGATCAATGAACCTGAAAATGTGAAACAATTAATCTTGGACAATGGAAACATGATGTGGGGCTTTTGTGTATGTGTTCATCCCACTTGATCAATATAGCAAATTTCAAGTAAGGTTTCCACTTTCCAATAGTGCCAGCTCTCTTGCTTTGTGGAATTCAACTCTATTTTACAGGTGATAACCTTTTCACATTACATTTCAATAGAGGAAATTTTGTTTTGCCCATTTTAATCGATGTTACGAGTATTCAAGTGACACGAGCAAACAAAATAACTTAAAAATTACGGCAGAGCAGAGTGATATATTGGACCAATTTTTCCGGCAACATTATTAATTTATTCTCCTCTGTTTAGTTATCAGTTTTTTTTTTTTTTTTTAAATTTAAACATGTATTCCATGCCTATCCCCAGTGAGCTGCTGTGTTGTGTTAGTGCGCTTTCATGTCAGAAACCACGAAGCAGTTTTAAACATAACACCAAACGTATTAGATGCATGGTTGTTTGTCAAAAAGATGCCGCGCGTTATTGTTATTATTGAAAAATCAAACATTTCGTATATTTTTAATTTTGATAAGAAAACTTGAATTAACATTATTTACATTCCTTTTTTAGCGGCACTTCTTATATTCTATTCAGTTCTTTGATCAAAATAAAACAAGATACTGTATAATATATATACAATCATAAAATAGAGATTAATATTTGATAATAAGCCATTGCACACGCCCAACAGGGTTTGTTTTCATTCATAAAATTCAGGTTTAAAAAGATAAAATTCATTGGCTAGAAGATTATGTAAAAATTGCAATCCCCTTATTACAAAGAGCATTTTCTAATTATCTATTAAAACTATATATTTATCATATTGAACAATATCCGTAACCTTAATCTCATCGTCCTGATCCCTTTCTTGTCCATACTGATTTTAACACGCTGATCATCGCCCTACTTAAAAAGTAACTTTAACCCCTTTTTTTTTTTTTTTTGTTTATCTTAATAGGTTGCTCAATTATAAGGATTTTTTCCCTCTATTATAATCGTGAACGCATAAAAACTATGCATCAACTTCTATGAGATCAAAATATGTCTTATGCCTGGTGTTTAATACAAAATATATTCACTTATTTGATTAAATTAAAGAAGTTACTTAATATTATATATTTTTTTAAGACACCCTATTCATCTCTCTTAATTTCTTCATTTTTTCTTATTCTTCATTATTATTGAGGGAGTATCAATAGAGGAAAATTAGAAAACGACTGACAAATATGAATATTATGTTTTATATTTAAGATTAATATCAATTCCCCAAATACATTTTATATTAAAGACAGGAGAAGTTATATATATATATATGTATATGTATATGTATATGTATATATGTTTCTTATTTACAATTTTTTTTCCTAAGGGCCTGTTTGGTATAAGGGATTTGGAGGGAAGGGAATAATTTTATGAATTGAATTTAAAAAAATTAGAGAAACTTGGTTATAAAATTTTAATGAAGAAAAAATGTAAGATAAAAGAATAAAAAAATTTTAACCTCACTTATCTAATTTTTTTAAATTCAACTCAAAAAATTTTACCCTTTACCCACTTTCACTTCCCTCTCATGGTAGCAAACAGCCCCTCAGAGTACGTACGTAAATCCTCATATGGATAATCAATTTCTAGAGGGATCAATTGACAGCTAGGGCAGATCGTTGAATTTGGCAACTCTATAAAATAGTGTATGAATGTGATATAAATCCAAGAAAGGCATTTCCTTAGGTAAGTTTGTAGTATAAATTATATTATAAATTATATCCTATATTTAGGATAAGAGGGAATAATAAATATTGCATGTATTTTTTTTTTTTTTGAACAATAGAATAAAATTCACGTGGTTTATTCGGTCCTAATAATGCGCGTACTTTATCTAACAAAACGACGTCCATAATAAGGCCATCACCTTCGGCAAGTTTGACTTGTAAATTAACATACATCGCATGTATTTTTTGAACTACAATAGAATATAAATTCACGTGGTTTATTTGGTCCTAATAATGCGCGTGCTTTATCTAACAAACATGACGACATTGATAATATTCTATACGATGGATGGTGAAATTAAGGACAGAAATGAAGATAACAAACTGAGAACAACAACAACAATAATAAAATTTTTATTTTATTAGGTGGGGTCGGTTATATAAATCGTCATTATGCTCTGTCAAAAATCAGTTTCTTAGATACATTATTAACCAAAAGATCATTCTCTATGACCTCATTGAGCATTCGTTTCGGCCTTTCTTGACCCTATTTTATAGGACTTCATACCACTTAATCAACTCTCCTAACTGGAGCATTCAATGGCCTTTATTGAATATATGTCCAAATAACCTCAAACAACTTTACATCAATTTTCCTTTAATATAAGTTACTTCAACTCGTTCGCGTATATGAGTATTATGGATTTTGTCTTGTTTTATATAACTATAAATCATTTCAACATCTTCATTTCAGCTATCCTCATTTTTTGATCATGTTATTCCTTTAAAGCTCAACACCCACTACCATATAACATTGCTGGTCTTATAGCAGTGCGATAAAACTTCCTTGTTACCTTATTAGGTAATTTTTTATCACAAATAACTCAAGTAGCTTTTCTTCATTTATGCCATCCAGCTTGAATTCTGCGATTAAGATCTCCATCTATTTCACTATCTTGTTGTATAATTGATTCAAAATATCTAAATTTCGTCACTTGTGGAATGACTTGTCCTTCCAATTTAACTTCCACTTTACTTCTATCTTATCTCTTATCAAAATTGAAATGCATATATTTAGTTTTGCTCCTACTCAGACAAAAATCCTTCAATTCCAAAACCTGTCTCCATATCCTAAGTTTAGAATTAATTTTCTCGAACTTGATATCCAGATATCCAGAGGATCTAACAAATTTTTATACCATTAGACTAACTTCATGTCACAGGGATAAAGAGAGAAACTGTTAAGAAAGAGAGACCACAAAATCCTTCACGTACGCGGTACGCCCACCGAAGCCTATTCCATCTCTTGTTATTAGTCCCTGAACCCACCCTACTCCTAATAAGCACACATTCAAAAATAATTAAGCAACATGCCAAATAGTAATAGTCCCTTTTCTCTTGCATGGTTCATGAACTCCTTATTTTCATGCTTAGCCTTTTCATTACACACGAACATCAATTGATCAGCTCTTCAAATGCCAGGAAGACAGGGCATACCATATGTACATATATTGAATTTAATATATTTATTTGATTATTTGTTACCTCTTGAGAAAAACATTAAGTTTAATTTTAAAACAATATACTAAAACATGTATGTTTCCCCCACACCAAATCCCTCATTCACATGCTTATCTCGAAATTTATAGACATTAACTTACCCATGGCACCTCCGAATCTCCGATCCAAATTACCATTTTGGCTTTGAACCATATCAAATTGCCTTTTTAATGACCATATATATATATAACCGGGATTTATTTTTGGGTTTCTTTCTCTTTTCGCCCGATAACAGGAAACTTTTTAAGCCATATAAAATTGTTTTTCCAAGGATATTAAATTCTTAAGAGGCTCACAAAACTTGAATTAAAGAACTTTATCACAACAAGTTTTCTTGAAGTTACAACTGGGTTTTTTTTAGACTGGAGATAGTTTTTAGCAGAATTGAATTCCGTGAATTAATGCAGACCTCCCAGATGAATGCTGCAAAGTAAACCAAGGAGTGCGTGTGCAGTGAAGTAACTTTGACGGTTGAAGATGAATTATGAAACAATATTTTACTGAGGAAAAAAAAAACTCCCAACATTTCATAAAAAACTCCAATTTTATTGGCGATAGATATCTAGTATACTTTCTCGAGTTCTTAATATAAAATATATTTATATAATTTAATTAGAATAGATGAATTAATCAAATTAGTTGATATGACATTCTTTTGATTAAGTTATATAATGTGTTTTGAAGGGATAAAATTTACCTATATTTTACCCTTATAAGAGGTTAAATATGTATTTATTGATTTATTGTTTGTCACCCCCCCTCTCTCTATGCAAGAGGTAAAGATGGAAAATGATAATTTATTTCCCTATCAATCTTTTATATTTTAAACCAAAATTTCCTTTTAGAAAACTTCTCATATTTTGAACCTGAACGAGTATATAAAGAATATATTAGATTATATTAATTTGTATGAGTTAATTAAAAATATCTTATTATAATTAAAAAACAATATGATCGGGAGTCAGGGTTTTTATGTTATAAAAATACAATTGTTGTGATGAAAAATAAACGAATATAATTACTAAACCAAAAGTCCAAAATTTTAAAAAAATAAAATAAAATTACCAAACCAAGAGTCCAACTGTCCATAACTGTCCAACTGTCCAAGATTTTCCGTAACGAATGCCCCTGCCATATCTCCTACAAAACCACCCTGAAAACTGGTTTTTCTGTAGAAAAATACCCATCATTTGTTGGCAACTGAATTCCTGCTTGACTCGAGCTACCAAATCAATAAATCGGCCTTCATTCAACAACAAAGCTGGTTTTGACGTAAAGGTTTTGAGATTTTCAGCGTTCGATTCTTATCAGTCTCCATGTCGAGGGCCTCTTCTTCCTCTTCCGCTGTCTTCCGTCGTTTCTTTCTTCCACCATCAACCTCTCTGAATAAGGGCTTCACCGGACAGCCAACCCTCCCTCCTATTTCTCGCCCTTTTCCGATCTTGGAATCTAAGTCACCAAAGAACGTACGCAAATATGTGGAACCAGTTGCCCCATCTTTCCATGTCAGTTTCATCTTTTTCTATTCGCTTGTGATTTCTCCTCTGGTTTACGTAACATAGGAAATACTAGTATTTTTATTAATGCCTTCTTTACTATCCAGAAAATGAAAAGGCCGAAAAAGTTCTGGCCATTATCGAATTTAGAATGTGGCTAAAATAATACTCTGTTCTATTGCAGTAAACAGGGGAGCCTTTTAAGTTTCCTTCCTTTTTTCTTAAAAGAATCCTTTCTTGAGCAGTTAAGCAATGGAGTGAACGTTAAAAGATTTTAATACAAATCTGAATTCCAGATATGAGTTTTGTTACTTTATGTACGAAATCGCCGGTGAAAATGGTGGCCATCACCGAGAAAAAATCGGTGGCCAAACTTATTTTTATTGTGTACCTGATCATGTAGTGTTCTCAATGTTTTTTACTTGCAGAAATTCAGTATCTTATGCTCTAGGCACGAACATAATTCTTCAGAACCCCCAAAGCCTGATGAAGGTATAAGCCGACATCTTCCCGAGGAGTTGACGCAATCTGAATTTAGTCATTCAAGTGTCCCCAAAAGAGACAGTGATTCGACCCCTCGGACGAAGGTAACCATGTTATTTGCTTGTTATATTATGCACTTTATTGTGTGCATGAGTTCTAATGTGCTTTTAACACTGATATTCAGACCGCGATATCTTTGCTCTTTAATTATTGATTGTAAAAATGTGCATATGCATTTGCAAACACAAATGGTAGACCAATCCCTTTAGAGAGATGATCATAACTAAAACAAGCACATTTATATCTGAAACAACATGCTAACGATGCCATCCAATGAATCTCATTTCTTCTTTGAGCATTGTTTGACCCTAAATCTATTTAGCTTTCAGGATTATGAAGGACTAGAGTTGATATTCAGCTCCTCTCCTCGAATAACATATCTGTGTCTGATAGGAATTTTCACAGTTCAGTGGAATTGTAGTCAATCTGAAGTAGTTGGAAATGAAATTCTGTGTTGAAACATATATTCCCAAAGATATCTTCATATTTCATTTTTATATGACGGAGATATATGTTTTTATTTGTCTGTGTCCAATTGGTGGAAGATTAAGTTTCCATATGAGTTTTTCTAGACATAAGGATACAATAATTTACCCCTCAATATATTACTGTAAGATTGACGTCTTATTCATAAACAAGAGCTAATATGTAAATACTGTCTAATCTTATGCTGACTGGAAGGTTTGATTCTGTTTCAGTCTGCTAATACAGTATTGGCAATATTTGGCAAACAATGGGATGTACCGTGGGCTGCAGGGACCATACTACAAGTAAGTATTTTTCGTACTTCAGGCTAGATTAGATGTTGATTAATAGGATTGCTATTTAACTATACAATTCTATATAGTTGAAATTTATGGTGCACCCTTGATCTTCACTCTATCCCTTAATTTCTACTTTTTTCCAACTCTGTTCAAGCAGACCTTAGCTCCTAAACATTCCAAGAATTTTTCATTCAGCGTTTAAATTTTGAAAAAATGGCTCAACGGTCTTCTTCTTGGCCTCACTTCTTAGGCAGATAACAATTTGGTTCACCAACCTTCCTTGAATCTTCTTTGCTGAAGTTGGTTTCGGCTGAAGCCCTGTTCAATAGATATGCAGAATACAGTTCTATAATTTTATTTAGAGCAATAAATAACATGCACATGTAGTGTATTTTAAGGTGAATTCTATTTATTTCATCACCCGCCATTCTAAAATTGACAGATGACATGGATAGAAAGAGATTTATAATTTTCTTGTGATTATAGTAAAAAACCAAGACATCGATCCAGCTTAGCTTTTGACAATGGAATGAGCCTCTAGGGACGATGTGACCCGGTGATGTAGAGTAGAAGTGTGGGAAAGTAAAATCTTAACATGAGAAGCTAAGTTGCAAAACAATGTATGTATCATGCAGGTTATGCTTCTTTGGGCAGCAGTATATTGGTTTATAGGATCTTGGATGATTCCTTATGCGGCGGATATAGCTGGAATCAGCAGGAAATCATTAACATTTAGAGGAAAGGCAATATTTAGCCTTGTTCTTGATTTAACTGTAGGACTAGCTGCTATAGCAATTCTTCGGCTCTGTCTATCTCAGTATCGTCCCCTTCCGCCTGATTGGTTCAGGTTTAATCTGAAAGGGAAATGGCATTTGGATGTGATCTTGGGATGTCTCATGTTTCCCCTGGCCGAACAACTCTCACGGTTCAATCTGGACCTCCAACCGCTTTTGCCTTCAAGGCCTGTCACACTTTCAGGTGTTAAGGGATCAATAAGGGCAAGGGATCCCATGGCAATGGGATTGTATGCGATAGTGTTTTCAATCTGTGCCCCTATATGGGAAGAGATAGTTTTCCGTGGTTTTCTACTCCCATCACTTACCAAATACATGCCTGTCTGGTGTGCTATACTGGTTAGTTCAGTTGCTTGTGCTCTTGCACATTTCAATATACCCAAGATGCTACAACTTACATTTCTCAGCATGATGATGGGTTTAACTTTTAGCCGATCGAGAAATCTATTGCCGTCCATGCTCTTGCACAGTCTTTGGAATAGCTATGTCTTCTTGGTCCTCATGAAATTGCTTCCCTTTAAGCGATAACAGTTTAGCAAGTGATATGAGTGGTGAACCTGATGTATTTGTATGAATCATTTGCTCAATCTTGGGGTCCTCCAAGTGTCATTAAGAGGAACTGAGGACGAAGCCTGACGATTGTATGTTGGTCATATTGTTGATGATCAATAAACCTGAAAATGTGAAACAATATTCATCTTGGATAACGGAAACATGCATGTTGTGGAATCAATATAGCAAATTTCAGTAAGTTTTCCACTTTCCAATTCCAATATTGCCAGCTCTCTTGCTTTAAGGAATTCAACTCTATTTTACAGGGATAACCTTTTCACATTACATTTCAATAGAGGAATTTTTGTGATGCCCATAATTTCAACTCTATTTTAATCTAGATATGTATGTCATTCACATCCCCAGTGAGCTGCTGTGTTGTGTTAGTGCGATTTCATGCCAGAAACTACGAAACAGTTTTCATCATAAAACCAAATATATTAGATGCATGGTTGTTTGTCAAAATTACGCCGCGCGGAATTGTTATTACTGAAAAATCAAACGTTTGTTATATTTTTAATTTTAATGGAAAAACGTGAATGAACATTATCTACATTCCTTTTTTTAGCGGCACTTCTAATATTCTATCAGGTTCCCTGATCAAAATAAAACAAGATAATGTATAATATACAATCATAAAATAGAGATTAATATTTGATAATAAAACATTTCACACTCCTAACAGGATTTGTTTTCATCTATAAAAATCAGGTTTAAGTTATTTAATCATATCATATGTTATGTATTATTATATTATATATCGGTTTATAAGTCATATAAATTAGTTTGGAGAAAAATGACAAATACAAATACTTTAATATAACTTATTTAGTTTCTTTAATCTCTAAAAAAAGTCAATTAATTCTTATATTAAGGACGAGAAGTAGTATTCTCCTAACATTGTATCAACGATATGGGCATATTTGTTTTAGCGATTCAATTGCTTATAAGTTACTTTTTAATAGTGATTTATGGTATACGAAGTAAGTATGTGAGAGGAGTTGTGTCTCGATTTACATAAAAAGCAACTTATAAGCAATCGTAACACCCAAATAAACATACCCAATCAAAGCGGGTACTTACAGTCACGTCCAATAGATCACTGTAAGAAAAATATGAGGAAGAAGGAAAGAAGCATCGGAAGAAAAGAAGCAGAATAGTCAAAGATTCAAAAATAAGCACACATTCAAGAGTAAGCAACTAGCCTAAAACTAAAAGTCCCTGTCTCATCTCTCATGCATGGTCCAACTCCTTATTATTCATGCATAGCCCATTCATTTCACACAAACTTAAAATATGCACACTGTTATGAATATTAAATATGTGGATATCCATTGACTCATATTACTCTTCCAGTCAACTTGATATAAAGAAAAAAAGATGACTTGATATAAAGTAAAAGCAAAAGAAGACAAGGATATAAAGAAAAGAAGACAAGGACATAAAGAAGATATAAAGTAACCGTGGTCATGTAATCAGGGTTAAATATAACCATGGTCATGTAACCAGGGTTAGATTTCTGCCTCTATATAAAGGGCTGTAATCGATTGTTTCAATTGAACTGAATGAGAACTTCTCTCTAACTTCTCTCTAGAAATTCTATAATCCTTTCTTTGAATTTTATCAATCTTCTCTCTTACCACATATACTTTTATAACACGTTACCAGCACGAAGCTCTAAAAGAAGGTATGATCTTCTTATGGTTTCTTTAATGATTATATATATCCTGTTTTATTTTATAGATCTGGGATAATCTAAGCCACTATATGGAATTAGAGAGATTCTTTTACCGATTGTTATATAACATCGGGTTCCATGGTTAAGATTGGAGATCGTTATTGTTTTTATATACAAGTTCTTTTATATTATTATTATTATTATTATTATTGTTATTATGGCCAGAAGCCATATACATCTGATTCTTGAAATTATGACCAGAAGTCATAATGTTTTAATATCTTATAATACGGCCAGAAGCCATATCTATTCTTATTATATAGCCAGAAGCTATATACATTTTTCATCTTATTATATGGCCAGAAGCTATATATATTTTTATCTTTTATCTTATTGTATGACCAGAAGTCATGTACAACTTTTATCCTGAAGATAATAGTTAATTATTCATCTTGAGATTAAAATGGCCCGAAGCCATACATGGCCTGAAGTCATGAGATTAAATGGCCCGAAGCCATACATTATTTAATTTTCTTATCTTGCCTTATGATTTATTTATTGTCTTTATGAATTTACAGTTATTATATTTACAGTTTATATTTTAATTATTTTCATTTATTTCTTTAATTAGTTTGAACAATGGCAAACCTGGCAAAACTTGAAATTGTGGCTCTTGATATTACTGGAAAAAATTATTTATCTTGGAAGTTGGATGCGGAAATCCATCTGAATGCCAAAAGTCTGGAAGACACGATTAAAGAAGGGAATAAGGCATCCAACCAAGATAAAGCCAGATCCATGATTTTTCTTCGCCACCATTTACATGAGGATCTAAAAACTGAATATTTAACAGTGATGGACCCACTTGTCCTTTGGAACAATTTGAAAGAAAGATATGATCACCAGAAGTTGGTCATTCTTCCAAAAGCTCATTTTGATTGGATGCATTTACGTTTGCAAGATTTTAAATCTATAAGCGAATATAACCCAGCTATGTTCAGAATTACTTCTAAATTGAAATTATGTGGAGAAAATGTTACTGATGATGATATGTTAGAAAAGACATTCTCCACATTTCATGCATCCAATTTGCTCCTGCAGCAGCAATATCATGAAAAAGGTTTCAAGAAATATTCTGAGTTAATTTCTTGTCTCCTTGTTGCTGAACAAAATAATGAGCTTTTGTTGAAAAATCATGAATCCCGTCCAACAGGCTCAACTCCATTCTCTGAAGTGAATGTAGTAACTAATGAATTTTATTGTGGCCGTGGCCGTGGTCGTGGACGTGGACATGGACGTGGACGTGGGCGTGGCTACAGCCGTGGGCGTGGTCGTGGTCGATATCATGGAGGTTCAAATTCCTACCAGAAGTGGGAAAAGACTAATAAGAACCAAAAAGGGGAAAGCAGTAGGCATAATAAATATGCTGATAATCCATGCTATCGATGTGGTGGAAAGGGCCATTGGTCTCGTACCTGTCGTACACCAAGGCACCTAGTTGATCTTTACCAAGAATCAATTAAAAATACTGGTAAAAGATCAAATGTTGAAGTTAATCATGTTGATCAGGGCGAGAATTCTGAGTATGGCGATATAGATAATAACTATTTGGATGTTGCAGATTTCTTAATATAATTTATACTGTTATATTTTATTTAAAGTTGTTTCTATCATATGTATTAATTTTATTTATGTTTTTATGAAGAATGAATCCTGTTGGCATCAATCCTGAAGATTTATGTCTTGTTGATAGTGCAACAACCCACACCATACTCAGACATGATAAATATTTTTCTTCCTTGGTAATACGAGAAGCCAATGTTCAGACTATATCTGGTAGTATAAATTTAATTGAAGGCTCCGGAAGAGCTAATATTTTGTTACCTGAAGGAACAAAATTATGCATTGATAATGCATTTTATTCTACCAAGTCTAAAAGAAACTTATTGAGTTTCAAAGATATCCGCAGAAATGGATATCATTTAGAAACAACAACTAAAGATAATAAGAAATATCTTGTCATTACAAATATAGTTGCTGGTAGAAAATGCATATTAGAAAGTTTTCCTATTTTTTCTTCTGGTTTGTATTACACATGTATAAGCACAATTGAAACACATACTATTGTGAACCAGAAGTTCAATAATGCAGACCAGAAGTTTGCTAATACAAACCAGCAGTTTGATAATGTAAACCAGAAGTTTACTAATGAATTTAATGTTTGGCATGACCGGTTAGGCCATCCCGGTTCAATAATGATGCGACAAATAATTGGGAATTCATGTGGACATACCCTGAAGTGTAAACAAATACCACAATCCCATGATTTCTCAAGTGCTGCATGTTCCAAGGGAAAGTTAATTATTCGCCCCTCACCAAGCAAAGTAGAAAGTGAGTCTCTCACATTTCTAGAACGGATACAGGGAGATATTTGTGGGCCAATACACCCACCATGCGGATCATTTAGGTACTATATGGTTTTAATTGATGCATCAACTAAATGGTCGCATGTTTGCTTATTATCTTCTCGCAACCTGGCGTTTGTGAGATTACTTGCTCAATTGATTAGATTAAGAGCACATTACCTTGATTATCTTATCAAGAAAATACGTCTTGATAATGCTGGTGAATTTACATCACAAGCTTTTAATGAATATTGTATGTCCCTTGGAATTGATGTTGAACATCTTGTAGCTTATGTTCACACGCAAAATGGACTTGCAGAATCATTGGTTAAAAGGTTGCAACTAATTGCAAGACCTTTACTTATGAAATCTAATCTACCAATTTCTGCTTGGGGCCATGCCATTTTGCATGCAGCAATGTTAATTCGCATTAGGCCAACAAGTTATTTAAAGGTTTCCCCCTTACAAATGGTTTTTGGTCAGGAACCTAATATTTCCCATATAAGAATTTTTGGGTGTGTGGTATATGTGCCTGTAGCACTACCACAACGCACTAAGATGGGCCCACAAAGAAAGATGGGAATATATGTTGGGTATGAATCTCCATCAATTATAAAATGTTTAGAACCATCTACAGGAGATTTATTTACGGCGCGATTTGCCGATTGTTATTTTGATGAATCATTTTTCCCAACATTAGGGGGAGAAAACAAGCAGGTGGGTAAAGAAATTAGTTGGAATGAATTATCATTGGCTCATTTTGATCCTCGTACAAAACAATGTGAACTTGAAGTTCAAAAGATAATTCATTTACAGAATTTAGCTAATCAAATGCCAGAAGCATTTACTGACCCAAAGAAAGTGACAAAGTCACATGTCCCAGCTGCTAATGCTCCTATTAAAATTGATGTCCCTGAAGGACAACCTGCTATGAATGAATATAAAGCACGCCTGAAGCGTGGTAGGCCTATCGGTTCCAAAGATAAAAATCCTCGAAAAAGAAAAGGAGCAAAGAATATAGATGGCCAAGTCGAGGATAATGAAGAAAAATTAGTAGCTCCAGAAGAGCCATCTCCTGAAGAGATATTATCTCCAGAAGAGAATGTTGTAGTCCCAGAAGAGACCCAGGTACCTCATATATGTGAAAATAATGAGATCTCAATAAATTATGTTATGAATGGAATCCGATGGGATAGAAATGAAGTCAACGTTGATGACATCTTTGCTTATCATATAGCATATGATGTAATGAATGATAATGAGGATCATAAGCCAAAATCCATTAGTGAGAGCCAACAAAGAAAAGACTGGCCCCTATGGAAAGATGCCATTAATGCAGAATTAAAATCATTGGCAAAACGAAAAGTATTTGGACCTGTAGTCCTTACACCTGAAGATGTAAAACCAGTTGGATGCAAATGGGTCTTTGTACGAAAAAGAAATGAAAAGGGCAAAATAACTAGATATAAGGCACGTCTAGTAGCCCAAGGTTTTACACAAAGACCTGGCATTGATTTTGAAGAAACGTATTCACCAGTAGTGGATGCGACTACTTTTCGTTATTTAATCAGTCTAGCAGTAGATGCAGGACTTGATTTACATCTAATGGATGTTATGACTGTCTATTTATATGGATCACTTGATAGTGATATTTATATGAAAGTCCCTGAAGGACTTAAGATGCCAGAAGCATCCAATTCAAGTTCTCAAAAACAATACTCAGTTAAGTTAAATAAGTCCCTGTATGGCCTGAAGCAATCAGGGCGCATGTGGTATAATCGCCTTAATGAATATTTGTTGAAAGAAGGATACAAAAATGATCCGATATGCCCATGCATTTTTATGAAGAGATCTAATAGTGATTTTGCTATAATTGCTGTTTATGTTGATGATATCAACATCATTGGAACTCCTGAAGAGCTTCAAAAGGCAATTAATTGTTTGAAGAAAGAATTTGAAATGAAGGACTTGGGAAGAACAAAATTTTGTCTTGGATTACAGATCGAGTACTTCAAGAAAGGGATCTTTGTATATCAAGAAACTTATACAAAGAAGGTCCTAGAGTGATTTTACATGGATAAATCTCATCCATTATGTACCCCAATGATTGTAAGATCTTTGAAGGTGGATAAAGACCCATTCCGACCCCGAGAAATCAGTGAAGAAGGTGATGAAGAACTACTTGGTCCAGAAGTACCATATCTTAGTGCTATTGGAGCACTAATGTATCTTGCTAATCACACACGTCCTAATATATCATTTGCTGTTAATTTATTAGCAAGATATAGTTCTTCACCAACACGAAGGCATTGGAATGGAATAAAGCACATTTTTCGTTATCTCAAAGGTACAACAGACATGGGGTTATACTACTCAAATGTATCCAAGCATGAACTGGTTGGTTATGCAGATGCTGAATTTTTATCTGATCCACATAATGGTAAATCACAAACGGGATATCTATTTACATGTGGAGGTGCAGCTATTTCATGGCGATCTATGAAACAGACTATATCAGCCACATCATCTAATCATGCAGAAATTCTAGCAATACATGAAGCAAGTCGAGAATGTATGTGGTTGAGGTCAGTAATACATCATATACGTACAACTTGTCATTTATCTTCCGGCAAAATGATCCCAACAATCCTCTATGAGGATAATGCTGCATGTATCGCTCAACTTAAAGAAGGTTATATCAAGGGCGATAGAACGAAGCATATTTCACCAAAATTCTTCTTCACTCGCGACCTTCAAAAGGATGGTGAAATAGATATTCAGCAAATTAGTTCAAGTGAAAATCTAGCAGATTTATTCACCAAGTCACTCCCAGGTACAATTTTGAAAAACTTGTTCATGATATTGGTCTTCGGAGATTCAAAGATTTCAACTGATATTATCAAGAGAGGGAGTCGATACACGCTGTACTCTTTTTCTCTTATCTAGGTTTTGTCCCACTGGGTTTTCCTAGAAAGGTTTTTAATGAGGCAGCACTCGACGGTGTATCAATGAATGATGTACTCTTTTCTTTGGCTAGGTTTTTATCCCACTGGGTTTTTCCTAGTTAAAGTTTTTAATGAGGCACATTCATAATGGACATCCAAGGGGGAGTGTTATGAATATTAAATATGTGGATGTCCATTGACTCATCTTACTCTTCCAGTCAACTTGACATAAAGAAGAAAAGATGACTTGATATAAAGCAAAAGCAAAAGAAGACAAGGATATAAAGAAAAGAAGACAAGGACATAAAGAAGATATAAAGTAACCGTGGTCATGTAATCAGGGTTAAATATAACCATGGTCATGCAACCAGGGTTAGATTTCTGCCTCTATATAAAGGGCTGTAATCGATTGTTTCAATTGAACTGAATGAGAACTTCTCTCTAGAAATTCTATAATCCTTTCTTTGAATTTTATCAATCTTCTCTCTTACCACATATACTTTTATAACACACACAAACTTTTTAAGCCATATAAAATTGTCTTTTTAAGGATCTTAAATTCTTAAGCAGCTCGTAAAAACTTGAATGAAAGAATTTTACCATAACAAGTTTTCTTGAAGTTACAACTTGGTTTTTTTTTTTTGGGTTAAGGTGTAAAAATACCCATGAACTTTTCTTAAAAGTGCATCCAACACCATAAACTTTTTTTTGGTGCAAAAATACCCATGAATTTCTCAAAATGGGGCAAAAATATCAAACCGTTAATTGGTACAAACGTCCGTTTTGTGGGACTCACAATATTATTTTTTGAGGTGTAAAAATACCCACAAATTTTTCTAAAAAGTGCACCCAACACCATAAAATTTTGAAAAGTTCATGAGCATTTTTGCACATAGAAAAAATTTTATGGTGTTGGATGCATTTTTTAGAAAAGTTCATGGGTATTTTTGCACCTTAAAAAATAAATTGTGGGTCCCAAAAAACTGACGTTTGTACCAATTAAAGGTTTGACATTTTACCTCATTTTGAGAAGTTCATGAGTATTTTTACACCTAAAAAAAAGTTTATGGGTATTTTTTCATCTTAACCTTTTTTTTTTTTTACCAGAGATAGTTTTTAGCAGAGTTGGATTCCGTGACGGTAGACCTCGCTCCCAGTCTCCCAGATGAATGCTGCAAATTAAACCGAGGAGTGGGCGTGCAGTGATGTAACTATATCAAACATCAACTATTGGAATTGATCCAATGATATAAATAGTAAATGCAGGGGAAGTTGAGATAGGAAAACGAAGGTATCCCCCCCCCCCCCCCCCAGGAAGTTGTGATTTTTAAATATACATTCATTGATTTCTTATCTGTTACATCTCTCTCCTGCAATGTATAATAATGGAAACAATCAATTATTACCCTATTAACCTTTTATATTTTAGACAAAAAATTTCTTTTAGAAGACTTCCTATATTTTGGTTTGGATGAAGTATATAAAGAAAAGAATATAGTAGACTATATTAATTTGTATGAGTTAATTCAAAATATCTTATTATAATTAAAAAACAATATGATCGGGGGTCAGGGCTTTTATGTTATGAAAATACAATTAGCGTGATGGCCAAAAAAAAAAACAATTACTAAACCAAAAGTCCAAGATTTAAAATTTTTTTAAAAATACTAAACCAAGAGTCCAACTGTCCAAGATTTTCCATAACGAATTCCCCCGCCAAATCTCCTACAAAAACCCTTGAAAACTGATTTTTTTTTGTAGAAAAAACCCATCATTTGTTGGCGACTGAATTCCTACTTGAATACTTGAGCTACCAAATCAATTTATCGGCCTTCATTCAACAACAAAGCTGGTTTTGACGGAAAGGTTTTGAGATTTTCAGTGTTCGAGTCTAATTAGTCTCAGTCTCCATGTCGAGTGCCTCTTCCTCCACTGTCTTCCGTCGTTTCTTTCTTCCGCCCTCAACCTCTCTGAATAAGGGATTCACCGAACACCCAACCCTCCGTCCTATTCCTCGGCCTTTTCGGATCTTGGAATCTAAGCCACCGAAGAACGTGCGCGAATATGTGCAACCAGTTGCAAAATCTTTACATGTCAGCTTCATCTTTTTCTATTCGCTTGTGATTTCTCCTTTGGTTTACGTAACATAGGAAATACTATTATTATTAATGCATTCTTTACTATCCAGAAAATGAGAAGATCGAAATATCGAGTTTAGAATGTGGCTATCATAATACTCTGTTCTATTGCAGTAAACAGGGCAGCCCTTAAGTTTCCTTCCTTTTTTCTTAAAGACATCCTTTCTTGAGCAGTTAGGAGTGAATCTTGAAAGATTGTAATACAAATCTGAATTCCAGATATGAGTTTTGTTACTTTATGTACGAAATTTCCGGTGAAAATGGTGGCCAAACTTATTTGTATTGTGTACCTGATGTAGTGTTCACGATGCTTTTTACTCGCAGAAATTCAGTATCTTTTGCTCTGGGCACGAACATAATTCTTCAGAACCACCAAAGCCTGATGAAGGTATAAGCCGTCATCTTCCCGAGGAGTTGATGAAATCTGAATTTGGTCATTCAAGTGTCCCCAGAAGAGACAGTGATTCAACCCCTCAGAAGAAGGTAATTGTGTTATTTTCTTTTTATATTATTCACTTTATTGTGTGACTGAGTTCTAATGTGCCTTTACTAATTACTACTGACATTCATATCACGATATCTTTGGTCATTAATTATTCATAGTAAATCTGTGTATATGCATTTGCATACACAAATGGCAGACCAATCCCCTTTAGAGAGATGATCATAACTAAAACAAGTGCATTTATATCTGAAATATCATGCTAACGATGCTATCCAATGAATTTCGTTTCTTCTTTCAGCATTGTTTGACCCTAAATCTATGATGGTCTAGACTTGATGTTCAGCTCCTCTCCTCGAATAACATAACTATGTCTGATAGGAATTTGCACAGTTCAATGGAGTTGTAGTCAATCTGAAGTAGTTGGATATGGAATTCTGTGTTGAAACATATAATCCCATAGATATCTTCATATTTCATTTCTATATGATTGAGATATCTGTTTTAATTTGTCTGTGTCCAATTGATGTAAAATTAGGTTTCCATATGTGTTTCTAGACATAAGGATACATTAATTTACTCACCACCCCCTCAATATACTACTGTAACATTGACATCTTATGCATAAACAAGAGCTAATTTGTAAATACTGTCTAATCTTATACTGACGGAAAGGTTTGATTCTATTTCAGTCTGCTAATACAGTATTGACAATATTTGGCAAACAATGGGATGTACCGTGGGGAGCAGAGACCATATTACAAGTAAGCGTTTTTCCTACTTCAAACTAGATTAGATTAGATGTTGATTAATACTAGCATTGCCAAATGTTGACTATACAATTCCGTAGAGTTGAAATCTATGGTGCACCCTTGATCTTCACTCTATCCCTTAATTTCTCCTTTTTTTCAACTCTGATCAAGCAGACCTTAGCGTCATAACATTCCAAGAATTGTTCTTCAGTCGTTTAAATTTTGAAAAATGGATCACTGGTATTCTCCTTGACCTCACTTTTTAGGCAGATAACAATATGGTTCACCAACCTTCCTTGAATCTTCTTAGCTGGAGTTGGTTTTGGCTGAAGCCCTGTTCACGAGACCGGGCTAGGAAAAATATCATTAACGCTCAACAGAATAGATATGCAGAATACAATTCTAGGATTTAAATAGAGCAACAAAGAAGATGCACATGTAGTGTATTTTAAGATGAATTCTATTTATTTCATCACCCGCTATTCTAAAATTGACAGATTACATGAATAGAAAGAGATTAATGATTTTCTTGTGATTAGGGTATAAAACCAAGACATCCAAATTAGCTTTGGACAATAGAATGATGTGACCCGGTAATGTAGAGTAAAAGTGTGGGAAAGTAAAATCTTAACATGAGAAGCTAAATTGCAAAACAATGTGTGTATCATGCAGGTTATGCTTCTTTGGGCGGCAGCACTTTGGTTTATAGATGATCGGATGATTCCTTATGCGGCTCATAAAGCTGGTTTCAACAGGGAATCATCTACATTTAGAGGACATGCACTATATGGCCTTGTTACTCAAGTAACTAATGGACTAACTACTATAGCAATTCTTCGGCTCTGCCTATCTCGGTATCGTCCCCTTCCCCCTGATTGGTTCAGGTTTAGTCTGAAAGGGAAATGGCAGTTGGATGTCATCTTGGGATGTCTCATGTTTCCCCTGGCCAAACGTCTCAGTCGGTTCAACCTGAACTTCCGATCACTTTTGCCTTCAAGGCCTGAACTTGTTTCACTTTCAGGTGTTGGGCGATCAATAGGGGCAAGGGATCACGTTGCAATGGCTTTATATGTGATACGGCTTTCAATCTGTACCCCTGTATGGGAAGAGATACTTTTCCGTGGTTTTCTACTCCCATCACTTACCAAATACATGCCTGTCTGGTGTGCTATACTGGTTAGTTCCGTTGCCTTTGCTCTTGGGCATTTCAATTTGCCCAAGATTCTATCGCTTACATTTCTCAGCTTCTTGATGGGTGTAACTTTTAGCCGTTCGAGGAATTTATTACCGTCCATTCTCTTGCACAGTCTTTGGAATAGCCTTGCCGTCTTGTACGAAATGAAAGTGTTTCCATTTAAGCGATAACAGTTTAGCAAGTGATGAGTGGTGAACCTGATGTATATGTATGAATCATCTGCTCAATCTTGGGGTTCTCCAATTGCCAGTAAGAGGAGGAACTGAGACGATTTTACGTATGTGGTTCATATTGTTGATGATCAATAGGAGTTATGATGTAAACCTGAAAATGTGAAACAATTCATCTTGGATGACGGAAACATGTTGTGGGGCGTGTTCATCCCACTAAATCAATATAGCAAATTTCAAGTAAGGTTTCCACTTTCCAATATTGCCGGCTCTCTTGCTTTGTGGAATTCAACTCTACTTTTACAGTTGATAGCCTTTTCACACTTCTCACACTCCTAACAATTCATCAGCTAGATTGTGTAAAAAATAAAAATTGTGATCCCCTTATTATAAAGAGCCTTTTATAATTAAGCTAAAATATATTTTTAATCATTTATATTTTACATGATGTATTTTGGTCCTATATTTCTAACATCGTTAATGTTACTAATGAAAAATGTTAACACAATAAACTCAAGTGATGACTGTGTAAATGACAAAACATATTTAACTTTTAATTTTTTTTAATATAATATATTTAGATTATTGAACTAAAATAAATTGATGAATCGCTGTAAATGAAATCGAAGTTTTGCTATTTAGATTATTAAACTAAATTTGTCTAATACAACCAAAGTTTTGATATTGATTACTTCATTACGTTTTTAAATATTTTTTAATTTACACTTATTTTAAATTTAAGATTAATAGTATTTAATCACGTAGCTATCACTTAAGTTTATACCATCATTACTTGAGTTTGTTGTGTTAACGTTTTCCGTTTATAACATTAACGGTGTTAGAAATAATGAACAAAAAGTATATATACTTTATAAATTTAATAAACCAAAAGTCTAAAAGTATACCTCATTTAAACTTAAAGGATTAAAGTATTCTTTAGCCTTTTAGATTCTAATTATCTATTAAAATTATGTGTTTATCATAGCTCAATTATACAGATTTTTTCCCTCTATTATAACCATGAACGCATGAAAATTATGCATCAACTTCTATGAGATCGAACTATGTCTTATAAAATATATGTTCTATTCTCTGTTTGTTTTTTTTTTTTCTCAACAGTTTTATGAAACAACTTTTTGGGAATAAGTTTTGAAAATTAAAAAAAAAAATCTGTTTGGATAGTTGTTTTAAAAAAAAAATTAAAGTATACTTTTGGTCCTTTAAATTTTAAGTGAAGTATATTCTTGGTCCCTTAACTTTATAAAATATATTTTTGATCCTATATTTTTAACAGCGTTAATATTGTTAATGGAAAATATTGACCCAATAAACTCAAGTGATAATTGTGTAGTTGACAAAGCATATTTAAGTTTTAATTTTTTAATATAATGTATTTAGATTACTAAACTAAAATAAACTGACAAATTACTGTAAATGAAATTGAGGTTTTGTTATTTAGATTATTAAACTAATATATTTATCTTATCAAACTAAAATATTTTTTAACATAATCGAGGTTTTGATATTGACTACTTCATTAGATATTTAGATATTTTTTAATTTACACATATTTTAAATTTAAGATTAATAGCATTTAATTATACAGTCATTGTTTAAGTTTGTTGCGTTAACATTTTTCGTTAGCAACATTAATAGTGTTAGAATTATAGGACTAAAAGTATAATTTTTAAAGTTAAGAAACCAAAAGTATACCTTACGTAAACTTAAAAGACTAAAAGTATATTTTAATTTTTTAAAAAGTATGTTTTTAAAGTGACGTAGCAACGGCCGTCGCTGGTGAGATAACATGGCAATGGTCATCACCGATGATGTGGTGTCAGCAGTGGATATATGGTGGCCTCAAAAAATAAAAAATAGAAAAATAGAAACAAGAAATTAATTAAACACTGTTTTTTTTAAATTTAAGAACAACTTTTTGTTTTTGTTTTTGTTTTTGTTTTAAAAACAACTTCTTGAAAATAGTTTTGCAAAAAAACAACTTTTTTTTTGTGTTTTTGTTTTTTTTTTAAAAAAAACTGTTTTTAAAAATAAAATCAAACAAGCCCTATGTTTTTTTTTTTTTTGATATACTGGAAATTCAAAATACAGCAAGAGAAACCAATAATAGCAAGCTATCCCGGGTCATCCGTATGCAAAACCGAGAAGATTGCATCTGCTGGCATAATTTGAAGTCCATGAGAAGAACTCAGTGCATGTTTGGCTAACGAGTCTGCCATACTATTATCGTCTCTGTCAATATATTGGAACTCTACATTCCAGCTCCGTTCCAACATTGCTTTAATCTCTGTAAGCAACTGCCATTCTTCATGCATATCGGGGATCTCATTTTGAAGTAGATCAATAACCTCGTAAGAATCACACCTAACCAACACATCTCTGAACCCCCCATCCCAAGCTCTTTTCATGCCCATAAGGCAACCCCAAATTTCAGCAGTCAAAGCATCACCAGTACTGAGCCGCAACATAAATCCCTCCACTAAATGCCCTTGTGAATCCTTTATTACACCCCCACACGCGAGGTGTCGGCTCCTGTAGGAAAAAGCTCATAACGAACAAACGTTTGTCTTCTACAAGAAGGAACATGATGGGGATTTGACCTCCTTAGATTATCAGTTAAGTTCACCCCCTTAAGTTTAGCAGTAGCTTTGGTCATGGTACCCATTATTACCTCGGCCCTTGCCAACACAGTATTGAGACCTGTACAAGAATTTGAGTGGACAAGCTCATTTCGATCTCTCCAAATCAGCCAGCAAATAAGAATGAACAAGCCTTTCCAATAACAATTCTTGTGCCGAACATTATGCTTCATATTAAAACTGAACCAATCACTAGTATTGCAAGAAAAGAATGTTGAAAAATAGTAGGGAGCAATAATAGACTCCCAACATGTGCGGACCTCCTCACAGTCCCTTAGAGCATGTAAAACATCTTCTGTAGACCTTTTGCACCTATCACATATGCCACTAGGGTGCAAGTTTCGCCTGTTCTTGACTTTGTTTGTGCCCTATGTTTCTTATTTACAATTTTGTTTTGTTTGCATTAAAGTTCGTAAATCCTCGTGTCAATCAATTTATAGATGGATAAATTGATAACTAGGGGGTATCGTCGAATTTGGCAGCCCTATAAAATAGCGAATGAATATGATATAAATTCAAGATAGCCGGCAAGTTTTGTAAAAATATACATACATACATACATATATATTCTATAATAGTCATGATAATACCGTTAAAGTACGTTTTGTTTTTTGGTTTTCAAATAACGCCATTAGTTTATTAGGTAACAATGTTTTATTTTTATATTTCTTCATAATTAAATTTTGTTGTATCTCCGTAAATCAATCAATTATCATAGTTTAAAATTATATTTTTTTACAAAAATAAATAAATACTAGGGGATTTAGGTTGGATCCATTAATCAATAAATATAATTTTTTGATGATTACTTTCTAATTTATTTTTTATATTCCCTTATAATTGAATTTTTTTATCTCCATATTAATCAATAAAAATAATTTATTGATCACTCTTTTCTAATATTTTTGCTGAAAAACATGATAAATACCAGGAGATTCAGTTTGGATCCATTAATCATTAATATAATTTATTGATGATTTTTGAAGTTTTTTTTATGTTCTTAATTTAATTCTAATTTGTTTGAATTATATTTTTACATTGTGATTCCTTATAGGCATTTGAGCTTGAGTGCAAAAACACTAATTTAAATTTAAATAATTTCAAAGTCTATGAAATTCTCTTTCTCTCTTACACTTTAAACTCAATAGGAAAAATATGAGTGAGCAAAAAAAAAAAAAAAACATATACAAGTGGTCACCCATTAGGGCTGACCAATGAGCTATATGAACTCCCGATGGTCTGCCCATTTATTTTTCAATAGGCATGGGCTAGCCCGCTCATGCTCGTGACAAATGAGTTGAGTTAAACCCACGTCGGCTGAGATAGACATAAGTTGTCCGTTAATGCATCTTTTCCAAAAGCTACACTTCTAACTTATTGTTTTGTTATTGCTAATTTCTCAATATAAATTATTAAAAACACTAATAATTATTAAAGCACCATAATCCTCATCATTCCTCATGAGATAATTTATTCAATAATTTAATTGATCCTTAATTGATAGTTGATAAAATCTTTAGAATAATAGCAATTTATAATATTATATATATATATATATAGAATTATAGTTTATATATAAAAGCTCAATCAAGTTTCCAATTTATGAAACATGATAATAATATATAATCATTGATTCATAAGATATATATAATTATATCATATAACTAACTTCAAAATTTATCCTTTAGAATTACATTATCTCTTATACTTAAATAAATAGTGTATATGATATTATATATATATATATATATTATATACATTTATACTTAAATAAATGTTATATATATACACATAGATGGGTAGGCATAGGCAGTCTAAAGGCGTACCCGTGGCCTGTCCCGTTTAGTGCATAAGCCCTCTCATTAAACTCACTGTTTTGGGTTTCTATTGAGCATGCCAAAATAGTCAATTTTTCATTAAGCATGGTGAATTGATTGGGCCATGGGCAACATGTTCTACCTTACGGCCCATACCTATAACCGATTTCATATAGTCTAATTGACGGATCACATATATATATCAACTTCCTCTGTTGCACAAACACTAATGCTTAATAATATATATCGCATGTATTTTTCGAACAATATATAGAATATAAATTCACGTGGTTTATTTGGTCCTAATAATGCGCAAACTTTATCTAACAAACACGACGTAAATAATATTCTATACGGTGGAGAAAGGACAATGAAGATAACAAACTGTTACGAATAATAAAATATTCCCCGAGCGCTGTATTAATGATAAGCAAAGACTCAAAGTGGGTGCTTACAGTCACACTCCATAGGCGATCACTATGAGAAAAATAGCAGTAAGGAAATATAAGCGAGGAAGGAGGCAAGAAGCAACAGAAGAAGAGAAGCAGAATATAGTCAGAGGGAAAGAGAGAAACTGTCGAGAACGAGAGACCACAAAATCGTTCACACCCATCGAAGCCTGTTCCATCTCTTGTTATATGCTTGCTTCTTCCTTAACCCAGTCTTCTCCTAATAATTAGCACACATTCAAAAATAAGCTACTAGATTCAAAACTTGAATTAATTAAAGAACTTCATTATATTACGACAAGTTTTCTTGAAGTTACAACTGGATTTTTTTGAGACAGATTTTTCCCCCGCGCAGAGAAGGAGAAAGAATGCTGCAAATTAATCCACAAGGAGTGCGTGTGGAAGTGAAGTAACTTAGACGTTTTCAGATTGTAGTTGAGATGGATGATCTGCAGAATTATTGAATTGCTGTGCATGAACAGGAAATGATCCCAGACGAGTGGCATTAACATAATCGTTGGGACAATGAGCTGTTAGTCCTGGAATTATCAATCCTATTACCCTCACAGCTCTAAAAAGCCACCCTTCTCTGTACTCTCTTCCCTTCATATACACAATTGCAAAACTCCTTATCAGTTCCAAAAACGCGTTCACCATCATCGCTATCGCCGTCAATGGCGAGAAGTAATTCTCCTTCGGCTCTCCTTTCACTATCTGCACACAACATATGTAATATATTACTTCCTCCCTGCTTAATATAAAACATAATTTTTATATTTGTCATTCTTTTTTTAATTTATTCTTATTAATATTCTTTCAATAATAATCAATGAGGAGAGGGGAGATGAGGGAATTAAGGAAAATGACTAAAGTGTTTTAGAAAATATTTGTCTTATTAACTAACTTAACCAACTTCCTAAATCTAATCAAATTAGGTAAACATGTTTTATATTAATGACTAGAGGCAGGGGAGTTATTACTAAAGTAATTAAATCCGGATCGGTCAGTGAACCAGTCGGGGTATTGGAAAAAGGATCGGTGGGTCAGATCAGAGTCAAACTGGAGCTAAATCAGAACGAAACTGGTGAGAGATGGAAGATTTTAAGCTTATAGTATAAAATTCTAAAGAAAAAATATAAAAAAAATGATTTTAAAAAAAAAATCAAAAACTTGAACCAGACCAGACCGGTTTACTGGCCGGTTTCCGTTCCGGTCCGGGTTAGAGAGCATGGGTTATTACTTTCTCCATCCATCATCACGACACAAACTATAATTTGGCTGCATAACTATTCGATCTAAGAAACAAACGTACCTTAGCTTGGTAGTGCCTGTTGTAGTAATAGCATGTCCCAAAATGCTTGAACATCAAGTCATCGTAAGGCAGCCTAGGAACAATGTCATTGCAATAAACAAACCTGTAATACCTAATCCCATGATCCTCCAATTTTTGCTCCATGAACTCTGCAAATGTTTCATCTCCTACTCTTGGTTGCCCAAACGTGTAAACACCATCAAGTCTTTCCAATAATAGGGTCTCGTCGTGCAACATTAAGATTGCTGGAAACAGGATGGCAAGGGCCCCACCCAAACTATGACCCGTCAATATGAACGTGGCTTTATTATTTGCAGACAAACAGTCTTTTAGCATGTCCCTTATTGCGTAGTAGGCTACGGGACGATGACCACTGCTGTCTCCGTCTCCCGCGGCGGCAGCGACTTCCTTGGGCCAACCGACGTTCTTCTGAAGCCCTAAGGCCTTCATAAAGCCGCCGTGAATTTTGCCAATGCCTGAAATTTCGTACCATGAGATGTCCAAATCCGAGCACCATGCATCTGCATCGAAGGGTTCTGTTCCTCTGAATGCCACCACGTAAGTATCAGCCTCCTCACTTTTGTCCAAGGCAATAAAAACCTGAGTTGTCGCCTTTTCTTGATATTCTGCCAAGTTATCATGCCCCCCACCAAACATTATATATTCAAATCAATTAATCTATTTTGACCAAAGGTATTAAAATCCGGATCGGGTATTGAACCGGTCGGGGTACTGGGTTAAGGGTCAGTGGGTCAAATCGGGACCAAACCAGAGCTAAACAGAAACCAAACCAGTGAGAAATTGAAAATTTTAGACTTATAATATAAAATTCTAAAGGGAAAAAAAATTTAAAATTAGCAACCCGGACCGGACCGGTTTACCGGCCGGTTCGCTGGTTCCCGGGCTGGACCGGCCGGTCCGGTCCGGGTTAATGAACTATGATTTTGACATTCTTGTGATCCACACTTAACAGTTAGGGTGACCTGCCTAGGTTTTCTTTGTTACTGCTTCTTGTTCTTGATATAAGATCCGGTTTATTTTTTGAGAAATTAAGAAAACTGAATAAAGTACTTTAAAATATTTATATTTATAATTTTTATACCAAACTAATATATAATATAATAATCTACGTAACATATATCATGATTACTTATTTAATTTCTTTAATCTTTCTACGAAAAAATTAATTGAGTTTTATATTAAGGAGCAAGAGGTAGTAGTTCTTACCATTCCAGTAGTCATAGAACCCCACGAACTCCATCTGTATGCAATAACATATTAAAATAGGATCAGCTGTTTGCTTCAACATGCAAGAGGGTTATATATATGAATAATTTGTAGGTGTGTGTGTGTGTGTATACCTTCCAATGGTCTTGGACAGTAGTTTTAAGGTAAGCTTCATTCTCATAGGAAGCTTTAGAAGCCATCACTGAGATTGCAGCCTTATATCTGCTGTCTCCGCGCCTGATGCTAGCATCCAATCCCACTCGCTTGTCCAAGTTTCCGATAAACGACAAATAATTCGCTGATGTCTTATCTGGTTTCTCAACTTTGCCTATTCATAATCATATCAATCATAAAGTCGATTAGTTTATTATTCTCATCAGATGTGTGTGTATAATCGCGTTAATATAGGTCGAAATCAATGATTCTTTTATCATGTCCATTTAAATGAGTCATATCAAAAAACAAAATAAATAAATAATATTTTCCGTATAAATAATGGCTTTTCTTCATCAAACGATGGGTCTTCTAATCCTATTCTGCAAGATAGGATTTGCAGAAGTATGAGTCTTAGCCATCAAATTTTCAACCAATTCCAACAGAATGTGAAAGAGAGAGGGATACGCGAGATGAAATAGGATAAACAAATAAAAGATAATGATAAAAAAATTGCATTAATAATCAAATATTTAACTCTAATTATCCTTTTTTTCAATTACGATGGAATTAATCAGTAGTGTTTGGCCCATTCTCTCTGAATTCTATTATTAGGTATTCGAACAACCGACTAAATTCAAATGATGCCTTATTAGAATTGTCCATTAGTGCACCGCATTGGCATTTTGATTCCTCCAGATATACTCCCTTCAGTTCTATTTATAAGCAACTTTCCTCTCATAGGACTGGTCCCTTTTATAAGCAACTTTCACTTTTTTTCTGAAAATGCAAGCTTCTTTTTTCTATTTTACTATTATTAAATACTCATTCTCTCTCATATCTATACTCATCATCACTCATACTTTTTATCTATTCTCTTTTCTATACTCTTTTCATAAATAGGGGCATATGTGGAAAAAATATAGTATTTTTGATATACTTATTACTTTTAATTATCAGTTCGTTTTGCGCAATTAAGGGGAAAGTTGCTTATAAATAGAACTGAAGGAAGTATTTCTAAGGCCCACATATCAATTCACTCTTCATTTAATTATTCTGGTAAAAGTCAGTGGTGGTCTATTCAGAAGCCTAAGTAAGATTTAATTTATAGAGTTTAAGTGGACACAGCATGATTTAGTGTTTGTTTGGGATTTTGGTACCCTCAAAAATGCTTATTTATATAAATTGAGACAAAACTTCTCTCACATATTTATCTCGTATTCTGTAAATCATAATTGAAAAATTACTTTTGAAGACTCCAATACCATTTCCAACAAGCACTTTAAAGTTCGGTAAAGTGAACTTGGCCTATTAACAAACCGTTAAATGTCATACTTTTCTAAAAGCATATATGCCATTGCAAAATGATCAATTGAGATCAGACAATACACATATACATGCAAAGCTGGCAATATTCAGTGACTTGCTGATAATGTCCTTCCCCGTTTTTCTCCTTTTTTATGTTACCTTTTGTATATCTATCTCTTTTCAATTATACGGATTAATTAATTATATGATCAGTAAAAGTCCCACCCATTGTCAAGCAGAAGCAGATGGGCATGTGAATGCATGTTTAATCAAAAAGCGGCTATGATAGATTAAAGTAGCTAGAAAGAATTAAGAAACCTGTGAGGAAGTTAAGGAGGAGCTTGAAGAGGTTGTGGTTCCTGGAAACTAGGTTGAGGTACATTTCAACGAAGGATCCGATGGAAGCAAGGGGTTTGGCTACAGACTGAAGAAGTTTCTGAGCCAAGATAGAGATACAAATAAGCCACCTATGCCGGAATTTATCATTGAAAGTGTCATCGGGAGAATCTACAAACTTTGTTTTATGCAGGTAATTTGGTGAGAATAAGATATGAATCAGATCGAAAAAACGCACTTCTTCCGGCTTCAATAACATGTTAGTGCGCGAAAAACCACCGTGGCAGACGCCGCGTGATGCCATGGCCGCCGCGCCGATAAGCTTTTTCTCAGTGGTTTGTTTAATTTGTCGGTTAAACCCTTTGTCGCATGGCTTTATATGGAGAGTCGTTTAGAGGCTGGGATGGCAAAAGCTAAGATGCGCACTAAAGCCACGTGGCCTGGAAATTTCTTTGCTCTTCCCTGGAAAGAGTACTGTAAAAAATAATATATATGCATGCTTCATGTGGATGATCATATACTCCCTCCGGTTCTAATTATAGGATAACATTTAAGAGTTAATCTTAATTCTAATTATAGTATAAAATTTTAATTTTATCAATTTCTTCCCAAAATACCCCCATTGATACTTTCTCAATAATAATGAAACACAATAATAATTTTATAATACACTTACGTATTCTATAAAGTGGGTAAATTTACAATTCATTAATATCAAATACGCCTTAATTCTATTGTTTCTTTTATTTTATAAGAATAAAGGGTAAGAAAATCAACTTAACACTATCAACATCGCATTTCCAGCTGCAGGTAAATGAATTAACAGACCACCACCACAAAATCCTGTTTTTTTTTCATATCCCTCCAATAACCGTTTTCTGCTACAAAATCATAAGATTCTGGATTTATCAGAATTACCCAAAAGTTTGGTGCTTCCCCTTGGCTATTTAATATGTTGTTATGTAATAGTAAAATAAAAAAAATAAATTATTCATATATCAATATTCTATTTAGTATAGGTATAGGTATCCTCACGTGGTTTTTCCCTAATCTTAAAAAAAATATCTCTTGAAAAAAAAGAGGAAAAAGCTAAGAAAAGAACCACGTTGTAATGAAAGGTTTTATCTTTTTCTTCCATTGTTGTTATGGGTTCAACTTCAACTACACAAGTTCATTTATAATAAGAGCGTTTTAGAAAAATAAATAAGATTAACTAATTTAACCACTATTCTTAATTTCTCTAAATTTAAATAAATATATCTTATAATTAAAATCGGAGATAATATTATTCTATCACGGCTCCTCTGCTTTGCCTAGTTTCCTCTGTCCCATACATAGAATTCATTGGACCAAATTAAATATTCATATTTATCATGAGTATGTAAGACATCAATTCAAGTAAAAAGCAGCGATATAATGAATGAGAGTTTGCGCCATGGGACAAAATATTAGGTAACGGAGGTGTACGTCAGTAAGTGGTGGTTAGAGCATGGAGGTTTTTTTCTCAGTTTCAAAAACATCGGGCGCTGTTCTTTATTGACTCTGGAAGGTTTCTTGTGGAAGTTGAAGGAGAGAGCAGAATCGCATTTCCGCGTGTAGGGTCCATAGCACTCGTGTCGTTTTTCATGCTTTTTTTTCTTTTCTTTTTGCATATTTAACAAAAAGAAGCTCTTCCCTTTGCCAGGAAAAAAAAAAAGCAGCAGATAAAAAAACGCTTCCCACGTGGTTGCCTGGTTGGTACAAGCCGAAACAAAAATCCAAGTGGCTCTTATCTGTGCCGAAGTGGAGGGTCCTCTTCAATTCTATGATGCCCCAAAAGAAAGAAAAGGACGAATAATTGAAGAGAGCTAAAAAAAAAAAATGAGCAGTTGTAAGAAGCAATAGCCTCAGACCAGATAAAATTTGACGAGCTGTGTGAGGGTGGGTTATATATTCACAAACTATATGTATATTTTTTCTGTGTATTTTATAAATTGAAAATGGCATAATTTGTTAGAATTTTTATATCATACGCTTGTGATATTTGTATGATTATTGAGCATGAGGTGCTCTAGTTTTTCTCTTAAATTGGCTCACATGAACGCTTTTTTATACATATCAAGATAAGTATGAATAAGTTGTTGATATCACGATCGGAATCAGACTAATGAGCCAGAAACTTTTACTTTTAAAAAAGTTTTCACGACATAAGAACACAAGAACATTATTCACTTGTATAGATGCTTTATAGTAAAAGTATTCGTATAACGTTGTCTAGGAATCACCTTTTTTGCCCTCAACAGTTGTCACAGATGCGATTCATCTTGTTCGATAATACAGTGAGTGTTTGGGGATGCGATTTTGGGGTCAAGTCACGTAATTAAAGGCCAATTCGTACTATATATTGAGGGGAATGGCGTTTTTTTTTTTAAGTGTTTGGTTAGAGTTAACTGCGATTCGCATTTTTGCTTGATTCGTACTACATGCATTAAGCTGTTGGAGGGAGCTTTTTGTTATTGAAAGAAACTTTAAGCGATTGCTTTCCCGTAAAATATTTTTTAAATAGTATGTAGTATAAAAAAATATTTTTTAATACTTTTAATTTTTTAAAATATTTTTTTAGTTGTATCTAATATGTTATTTGATTGTAATTTTATCCTAAATATATTTTTTCAGCTCTAAAAATTACTTTAAATATTTTTTTTGTTTTTTTAACCTATTAAAATACTTTTTCAGTTATACCCCGTGTGTATCAGACTGACGGCATTTTTACCCTTAATATACTTTTTCAGCTCCAAAAATCACTTTAAAATATTTTTTGATGCTTTTAACCTCTTAAAATATTTTTCCAGCTGTACCTAGTGTGTTATTATACTGATTGCAATTTCACTCTTAATATACTTTTTCAACCCCAAACATTATTTTAAAATATTTTTTGATACTTTTACCTCTTTAAAATATTTTTTCAGTTGTACCCAATTTTAGAAGACTGACTACAATTTTACATTTAATATATTTTTTTTAGTAGTAAAGAGCATTCAAAACTTAGAATACTGATTTATTAATTTTCACTCACTTTAAAATATTTTTCCAGTAACACCTAATATTTTAAAGTAATTTTTAAATATTTACTTGGTTTTTTAAATATTTTTCCACCCACTTTCTCTTACCATTATTACAAAAGTCACTTTTGCTTAACCCAATCCAAACAATTTTTACTTTTACAAAAGTTATTTATACAATTGTCAATCCAAACATAAATCACATTACACAATCTGACTTTTACTAAAAATAATATTGTAAAAAATCAAATTGAAAAAAAGTATTTTTACAAGCACTGTTTCAAACATAAGTATAATTGCTCCTCAAATCATCAAAATAATCTTATAATCTCATCCATTATATTTTTGTACATGCTTAATTAAGAATTGTCCGGCAAAAAAATGAGAATAGGACGTAAATTTTTAAAATATCGAATCCCACTCCGCTCAAAACTCCGTCCCATCATCCCAATCAACCCAAATTTACGAGTCTTAGAAAATCCATAAAATTTTCAACACTAAACACGGAAGGAGATCCTCTCATCATCTCATTTTCTCATTATCCCTCATGAGCTCATTTAAACCGTTGATTGGGAAGAGGAGCCTATCTGGACCGTTAATTGAGAAGAGGAGAGAAAAGTAGAATGAGTGATAACTTGATGATATGGCTCATTTTTTACCTTTCAGATTGATTGGACGGACATGATTTAGAGATTATGAGAGACGATGAGAAAAGAGACAATGAGAGAAACCGGACCCCACTAAACACACATGACTCAAGTCTCTTTTTTTCTTATAATCAAGGGTGGGGATCGAATCTCCTTTAAACTTAGAGATAACACGCACAAAATAGATAAGCCAATTCAGTCATCACTCACTAAAAAAGAGAAACAAACTCTCAATTGATGAATCAAATGGATGCATTAGGGTAGAATTGTACCCTAAATACTTTATAGAGTGCTTGATGCACTTTTAAAATTAGCTTAAGGTGCACCTTTACCATATTAATTAAACAACTTATAATTACTCATCCCATGCCCGTCTTTGATGTAAGACATTGAGAATTGATTCTAGTTATAAATACAAGACATATTTTCTATATTTATTAATTTTTTAAAGAAAATAAATCCTTATTAATACTCAATTAACAATAACCAAGTAAGAGTAAGATTGAGAGAATTAAATAATATGATTATGGTATTTTTTATAAAAAAAAAAAGTTATATTAACTAACTCCCTTAATCCAATTGCATTAGATAAATTGATCTTGAATTAAGCAAGGTGTAAAAAAATAAGCTTTAGAAACATGTTTTATATATTCGGCAAAAAAAAAAAAAAAAGAAACATGTTTTATATAAATCTTCGGTTTGTAATATGTTTGTGTGATATGCAAGGTAGTTAAATCTGGACCGGTCAGTGAACTGGTCGGGGTACTGGGTCAAGGGTCAGTAGGTTAGACCGGAGTCAAATCAGAGCTAAACCGAGACCAAACCAATGAGAAATGAAATATTTTGAAATTCTAAAGGAAAAATGTTTTAAAAATTTTTAAAAATAAAAAATAAAAAATCTGACCCGGACCTGACCGATTTAGAGGCCGGGTCGCCGGTTTTCGGTCCGGGTTAGATAACCCTGGTGATATGTGCTTCTGCTATTAAAAGGCCCATTGGACTAGTAGTCTTAAGATAGTATGTAAATGACAGTTTTCTTTCTTTCTTTTTTTTTCCAGCGAAGGAGTATAAATGACAGTTAACAGTATATATAAACTAATTTTTCTCAATTAATGAAATGTGACTGTTTTGGGTTAAGTGTTGAGGAAAAAGAGTTGGAACTGTACACACGGGATAAAATATTTCTTAATAAAAAAGAGAAACAAAGTACAAACTATCAACGGATGGTTATAGTTTGAGTAGCAACAATTGTATGCGGACCGAGCATCAGTGACTTTGGTTTTCAGGATGAAAGTCCATGTCTCCACTCGAATGCCATGCTCCCATTAAAATTGGGCCTTCGTTATCCGCTCGTCCCTCCATTTTCTCCTGTTATTGGGCCTATAAGAAGCCCAACTATCAACACTGCACAGCACTTACGGGTCTCTCCAAAAACCTAAACCCCCGGTTTTTGTCAAAAACAAACGTTCGTGGTGGAGGACATTTAATTCTATTTTGGTTTGGTTTATTATTTTCAAAAAGTGTCTTTTCAAGAATTACCCAGCATGGGTTCTAGCCTTCTAGGGGCTAGTTTCCAGTAGTTGTTCTTTTGAATTTAAAAACAAAGTGTCTTTTCAGTAATATAACTCTAATATTGTAAAATTTATCGGAAATTTAATCTTTTGGCTTCTATAGTTTTAACTAGGTTATAACTTAGTCCTTATATTTTAACTCGATGCAATTCAGTTCTTAAATTTTGACTCACTGCAACTCAGTTCCTAAAATTTAGCAATTAGGTTGCACCAAATCAAAATGTAGGAACTAAATTATAATCTAGTCAAAACTATAAAGATCAAAAGATTAATTTTTTCTGAATTTATTAAAAAAAATGTGGATATTAAAATTTTAAACGTGAACAAAACATTCTGAAAATTGCATATTAAGTTTAATTTTTTAAAATAACAACTATCGGTATAAAAAAATCATTATTTTATACTGATGTTAGAATCGGAGAACGGAAAAGGTGCTTCAGGAAATTAATGGACAAGATTGAAATTTTATATAAAGTCAGAGAATATCACTTTTGCCTGAATCATCCAATCTTCTTCTTCTTCTTTTTTTTTTTTTTTTTTTTTTTTTGCCAACGCCTGAATCATCCTATCAGTTCTTTTCTTGTTTTTTTCACTGTAGCTGTTCGTTGAGTTAAAGACATTTTGGTAAAAATAAAAAATATAATTCAATGAGCGAATATCTTGAGGAAGAAATTAAAGAGGAAGATTAAAACATAACTCCACTTCGACTGGAAAAAAAAAAATGTTAAGGCACCGAATATCTTGAGATTTTAAAACTTGAATTGACGTGGTCGTACTCTCATCCATGGTCTTAACGTGAAAAGACATTTCGGTGAGAAAATGTGAAAAGATATTATTATAAGTTCCGAAGGAAATTAAATAAAAATAAAAAACACGATTTTTATTAGTACTGGACTATATAAATAAATAGGAAAGAGGAAACTTGGTCTTAATCGATGATGTGGTACAAATTAAACCCCAGTACCTGGTTTTGAATTGATGCTAATAGTAATATTGACCTTTACCGGTGGATACTTACTTAGTTATCAAACCACAAAAATTTTGTCCAAAAAAAAACCCACAAAAATCCTATCAATTTTCTAACATATTTTTCTTTTCAATTATTACAATCATTGCGGTTTGCAAGGAACAAAGTTTCTCATGCAGGTACACAGGTATCTCCGCAGCAAGTCATCAAGGAGGCGCAAACTAAAGCAAGTGCTGTTACATTTCTGTTGTTGTATCAACGACTTCGGAATAACCAGCTAGCGGAAGACTTTGTACCATCGATTGACAGTGGCCATCATGATCTTTCGAATTATTATGTTCGGTGCGATGTTATTTTCACTATTCATACTCCCAGAACAGGGCAATATAGTCTCCTTATCAAAGTATAGTGTGTGTTTGGAGTTTCAATTGGAGGGGTCAATCAGATTTATTTTAGCCTTAAGCTCAATAGATGGTTGAGGAAAAAAAAAAGTACATGTTTGGTTAACAAAATGAGCAATCGGTTTTTTGGCAAATTGAGCACTTTTCACCCACGATTGGGTAAAGCTCAATGTTGGAGCTTTATCAAAAGCTCAACCGAAATATATCTCATGGTCCCACCTATTTTTTTTTCCCCCCTCCCCCCAATTACACCCACGTTTTCTGTTATTATTAGCCCAACAACTCAATAAGCCCAGTCAAGCTCAATATTGAGGGTGAATATTCTCTCTCTCTCTCTCGGCTGCAATCAAAATATTTTTTCAGTTGTGTCTAGTATGTTATTATACTGGTTGTAATTTTACCCTTAATATATTTTTTCAACTACAAAAATTAATTTAAAATATTTGTTAGTGCTTTTAACTCCTTAAAATATTTTTTTAACTGTACCCAGTGTGTTATTATACTGATTGTAATTTTACCATTAATGTATTTTTTCAGCTCCAAAAATTACTTAAAAATATTTTTTTGTACTTTTAACCATTTAAAATATTTTTTTGGTTGTACTCAGTCTTAGGAGACCAACTACAATTTTACCTTTAATGTAATTTTTTTTAGTAGTAAAGAGCACTCAAAACTTAGAATACTGATTTATTGATTTCCGCTAACTCAAAAATAATTTTCCAATAGCACCTAATATTTTAAAGTAATTACTTGATTTTTTAAATATTTTTCTACCCACTCTCCCTCTTACCCTTATCACAAAAACCCTTATGCTTAAATCAATCCAAACAAGTTTTATTTTTACAAAAGCTCAATCGACAATCACCAGTCCAAACATAAATCACATTATATAATTTAGCTTGGGTTAATATAACTTTTGGTCCCAGAAGTTTGATTCAATTTTGGTTTTAGTCCCTCAAATTTGAAATTGGTGGTTTTAGTCCCTGAAGTTTCACCCGATTTTGATTCTGGTCCCTCAAGTTTGAAATCGATGGTTTTGGTCCTTGAAGTTTTACCCGATTTTGGTTTTGGTCCCTCAACTTTGAAAAGGACTTGGCGACCCTTTTTTGAAACCCGACCCGACCCGGGAAAAAAACCAAGTTCTTTTCAAAGTTGAGGGACCAAAATCAAAATCGGGTGAAACTTCAGGGACCAAAACCACCGATTTCAAACTTGAGGGACCAAAACCAAAATCAGGTGAAACTTCAGGGACCAAAATCACCTATTTCAAACTTGAGGGATTAAAACCAAAATTGGATCAAACTTCAGGGACCAAAAATTATATTAACCCATTTAGCTTTTACCAAAAATAATATTACAACAAATCCAATTAAAATAAATCCAATTACCAATCACTATTCCAAACACACACTATATTTCGCCAGCGTTGCCTTTCATGAATGGGAATATGAAAGCAATTAATATTGGAAGAGGGGGGATGAAGGTAGAAAGATGATGGATGTCAGAGATAGAAAAGATGCAATGTACTTAGTTCGCCACTTTCTTCTTTATTCTCTTGCTCCTTTTAATAATTTTATATTTATTCTCTTCCTTATCTGCCTCGTCTTCTTCTTCCTCTTGTTATCATTAATTGTTGATTGATTATCATCATTATCTAACATGTGATGGAAAATATAGCTCTCCAGAGGCATGATCCTAGGGACACCCACACTCCCATTATTCGACGCTGCTCTGGGAGGCAACCTACTTCTTCTTCTCTCCCTTCCACAGAAGAAACAATAACAATTCATTAATTAATACACGCATATCCGATCCATTACTTGGTCAGCCTTACCAACTGTTTAATGTCTCGCATTATTTATTTATTTAATTCGAGCAGCACCCATATCTGACTTTCATATACTATGAGTTTCCCGTCAAATAACTATATATATATATACATAAACTGACCACAAATTAAATCTTATTTCATGATAGTTGAAACTATGAAGAACCATGTTTAGCCTTTTTCCCTCTGCCAGTATATCAGCTGCAAATTAGTATATTGGAAACATCTTATCAGAGGATCATTATCGCCTATCTCGTAACTTTCTTTCCACCACACGATATATATGTATAAGCTGATATGTAAATGTTTGGTAATAAATGATTTGCAAAGAAGCCAAACCGGCAAACACGGGAAAAGAAAAAAGCTTGCTCCCTTGATTATTGTTATAATTTAATATCTTCGTTTATTTTATTCTATTTAGTCATTGATTTTATTGTCATTGTCGCAGCTTGAATATAATTTCACGTAATAAGATAACGCCATTTCTTCCAATTAAGCAAGAGAGGATATGTAAATAAGGGAGGATGAGATGAGCGGTATATCATATAACACAATATGCTTGGGCCAAAATAAATGCAAACTAGCAAGCTTGTTTTCTGGAAATTAAACTTGGCAAAATACTGTATGTCAGTTCTATTCGGGTGAACCTTGTATCAATGCTGCCAGCTCCTATATAATAGTAGCAGCATTAATCTCATCTTGCATTTGATTTTCATCAGTGTCAGAGAGATCACATGTGGAATATAACTAATGTCGAGGGCAGAGGATTAAATTTGTCCCCGACATATATGGAGCTAGTAGGCAGCTACTATTTTGAACAAGAAAATATGTTATATATATCCATCGGTCGATGGTTCTATATATCATAAGAATTTTGATGATTAGTTAGTTTAAAATTCCTGAAGATAAAGAGTCTCCGGGCCATTCAAAGAAGAAGAAAACGAACGGCCTCTAAATATTTGCGTTCCTGTCTTAAGAGGTTTTACTACAGCTTGCGAATTAGAAACAAGCAAGCTTGAGTAATTATAATTATATATGGCTCATCAAATAAAAGCAAGACCAAGACATATTCATAAACACATTAGTTTCCCCTTGTCGGTCCAACAAGAGAAGTCTATTATATTGTTGCAGCCCGTAGCAATATTGACGTTTCATGCCACATACACTTTATGAGAATCAAAATGAAGAATTCTACTGTTGGATTCAACTCAGCATGTGCATAGAACCCACCATTGGAGGAGCTGCAGGTAATTGGCGACCCCTAACCATGAAATCAGAATAATTGACATTGACAGTACTTGATGAGGTGCCAGAAAAAGGAACACCAATGGCCCTACTAGTACTACTAGCCCCTGCCTGTTCCAGAGTCTGCACTTGTTTCTTTAAGAACTTGACGTAATGTATGGCTTCGTCCAACATAGAAGCCGTGTCCATTTTCGTCCCTCCCGGCACTAATCTCTGCAGAATCCTTATCCTCTCGCTTATCTTCTCCCTCCTGTGCCTCGCCGCCACGCTCTGTGGGTCCTTCGATATCTTCACATTCCTCCTCTTCGGTGGCTTCACCGATTCTGGGTCTATATGAATCGGCTGCATCACCGCTATCCTGAATATCATCTCTCTCATCGCCGCCATTGAATTCCTCTTCTCTGAACCACACGCGTAATTAGTATATGATGTGTTGTTCGGATTATATTTATTCCTGGGCCTCATCGGAGGAACATCGTCCGCCGACTGAGGTTGATAATGAAGAAATGATGGCGGTGGTGCCATGGGTTGTTGAATCATTGGGCTAGTGTTGACAAAATCAGGAGCCTCGTGAGGGTCGAGGAATGTGGCGGCAATACTAGCAGAGTCAGTAGCTTCAGGGCAATCAGTGGGATTGTTAAAGAAAGGATCACAGAACTGATCAGCTACTGGAAATTTCTCCATTTGCATCATCATGGAGATCATGTCCATGCCACTGTTTTCACACCCTGAAGATTTGTTCATGTCCACGTCCAAGAGAGACAGGGAGGGATGGCACAGGAGGGAGGTTAGGGGAAGAGGGGAAGAGGGAAAGAGAAGGTTTTAAAAAAAAGCAGAGTGTATGGGGATAAGAGATTTGGAACTCAAGTTTCTAATTGTATTGTATATGATGAGACTGGTTCAGAGGGATAAGGAAGGAGATAGAAGGATGAATAAAATAGTGAAGAAGATGGCAGAGAGAGGATTATTATCTCTGAGACGACCAACAATCTAGCAGGCACACCCTAAGTGGGAGCCCTTTTTATATATATATATAGAGAGAGAGAGAGAGAGAGCAACTTGCACCTGCATGTGTTATCTCTATTTTCTGAAAACGAAAATGGAAAAAATATCTTCATTTATGATTGATTTCAATTTTATTTATTTGTCGCCGATAGCGACCGCCCATCATGTGTGTAGTAGGTTCCCTCCTCCTTCCACCGTCGATCTTATTGGCTTTGTGACCGGTCAAAGCTCAAAGGTATGTAAAATCAATGGTTGAACGTCGGTGCATGAACATCCACTTCGTTTCCCTATTGAGTCAGAGACAAAAATTGCTCTGGGTTTTTGCCATCAAAATGTTCACTTTGAAAGATAAAGCCCCAAGTAGACCCACGCTCACATGACATTTGCGTCCAAAACACCATCGTCACCGGCGAAAGGCGCCGCAGAGATGAGAGGATAGAGTGAAGTGGACCCAAAGGCAATCAATTCGAAGATATTATATATAAATGTGTAGAATTATAGATGCAGAAGGAGAAGAATCCAAATAAGGCAAGTTGAAAGTAAAAGGACGAGTTCGGGGTTAGATCTAAACGAATCAGTGAGCTCCTGGTGGGTACACTTTTCTAGAAGTGAATTGGGTGGTGGAGGTGAGCCGTAACTGTGGGCCCTACTTCTCTGCACTTAGATCATCTTCTTCTGCTCACTGTTTCCCCCATTTACATAATTAATGCTAATCAACTTTGCATTATTTTTCATCTTTGGAGCTTTCATATAGGCGTGCAAGCCAGTCAATAAATGTTTAAACTTTAAACACAATAGATCAATCGCAGTAAAGTCTCTGAAGTCTGAACACACGCACCCACCCACCACCCTGTTTCTCCTGATCGAATCCGCTTTTGTACCTACTAATTTGTTGTGCTCGATTAAAATGCAGTATCCAATGCATTGTTTGCTATGAAAAGTAATATTTCAATTTATTTGTGTTTGACACGAATACTTCCATTATTGGAAAGGCCAGAGCACCACGCGCTGGCTCTTGTGGACTCGTGCATTGTATTTATAATAATGCTCTCTGTTGGATGTTGAGTGTTGGAGAACAATAAATCAATAATACATATATATATCAAAAACTTTTAAAATCAAGGCCTCTGGGAGGAAGGGCCGGACCCATTTGGGAGAGTGGAAGACAACAGATACATTGTTTGGAACAAGGATAGGCTCATCATCAGCGAGATCTTATATCAACGGTGGCAGAGGAAGCAACGTCAAAAGAAGTGGGAGTGTTGTGATATTATAAAATAATAAAAAGGACAGAGCATGCAGAAAAGTAGTTAATTACACGGAACAAAAGTGGTCCTGTACCTCTGACCTCTGTTCATTATTCAGAATGTGATTTATCCGTGAATTTACTCATGAAATTGTGAAGTTAAAGGACGAATGCATGTTAGCAGTACGAAGTTAAAAGGTCAGTGGCCGTGTACGAATTTCTGAAACTTCGATGTGCAGGGACTTGTTTAAAACCTGGCAGGGGTTTATTAATTATGCGTTTGGTTTAGTTTTTAAGAATAATTTTTATGATTTAAATAAATCCCTCCACATCAAAGTTTCAGAAATTCGTACAGGGCATGCCGCATGCAGCCATTAGGACCCGGTCTCCCTGATGAGCAAGGAGAGTTTTTTCAGATTTTGACCGTCCAAGTCTGAATTTAGATAGTCTATATTTGATTTTTTTAAAATGGGTCATTTTTTAATTAATTTTTTTTTTAAAAAATATTGATTAAAATATTATTTTTATTTTAGATTTTGTATCTATTAAAATATTTTTTAAAAAAAATAAAAAATTAAAACTAAACTATCCATATCCCATCAGACAGTTCAGATTTCCTTACTTATGATGAACAGGAAAACTGATTCCGCAGCCATCAACTTCTGGTTCACCAAATTAAGGGGTTCGTTTAAGGTTAATAACACGAATCTTTCAGATTTGATGTCCCACCCTCGGCCTTGTCTTTTCCCATTTTTCGTTCGGTTCTTGCCATTAAGCCTTGTTTAAAAATAAATTAATCACCTCGTTGGTTGACATCTTTTCTTCTATTTCTACTCCATCCTTTTCTTTGTTTTTATTAATTGTGCTCTTTTGCTTTTGATTCTCATCTTTTTTTTTCTTTTAAAGCAGGCTCTAATAAGTGGCTGAGAATTCAGAATTGAAGCCTCAATGCTATCTTCATCTTCAATATTGAGCCTTGCATCAGCCGAACCAATAACGTGACGAGTGCGCAAAGAAAGATTTTGTGCGGCAGTGGCACTGCTTTTGACTATGTTGGAGCCCTTGTATAATTATATTGCAAGGCCAACCGACCATTAATTCCAATTTGACTTCATCCTCCGTAACAGAGGCCTTACGCTCTGTGTTGCTCTGTTCCTTTCTGGACTCTCTCTAGTTTTCCACTTTTTAAGTACTTGTATTTGATATATCATGCGATTCAATTCAATATTGTCATGTTTTCTTTTGGTCAAAGAGAGAGTAGTCTCAGGTTTAATTGAATGTAACACTTGGTCGACTCACAATTTTCAATCCATGTCATAGCCAATTGATAGGGTAATATCGAGATTGAAAGAGGAAATAATTGCTTCAGGAGAGCTTCTCTTCTATCCCCCCCCCCCCTCTCTCGTTGGAGCAATTTTTACTCTCTAGTCTGGACGCTTGCGGAACAATATTAAAGAGGAGGATGGAGATGGCAATTCAGTAATTTTATGTAGTTAAGATTATAAACTCAGGTGATAAAAGATTCACATACAACTGCCGTGCCAGGTCCTCTGCATGCGGCTGTCCATAGACAGGAACGAGTTTCTAAGTTCTAACCTCAAGGATAAGTAGTTGCCTCACAACGATCGGTCTGATTCCCCCGTCCATTTATAAGGCCCTCGTTCCAATGAGTTCACGCCCAAGTTAAGACTGGGCTACAATCCATCAATGAGTTACGGTTTTAGGTTTAGGGGCCAGAGAAACATATGGTGTTGTTGGATATTTAAAGTCAGACATTTTGAACCCATGAATGGGCCTGATAGATGGATTATGGGCTGAGCATTGGACCCAGACAACCTCGTGCCCACTTGTATGGAATCTCGGCCGACCTTTGGAGAATATGCCTCCGGGATGTGAGGTGACGGGGTAGTAAGGATCTAAGAAGCTGTAGCTAAGGGCTTATTTGAGATCAGGGTGAGAAGAAAAAAAATCACTATTTCAATTTAAGAAATTGTTTTCGGCTTAAGGTGGTGTTTGAGTTCACATTAGAAGTCACTGGACTTTTAACCTAAAAGTGGCTTATGAGTAGAAGCCCGAAATGCCAGCTTCTTCAGAAAAAAAAAGTCACTTCTACAACCGCTAATTCAAACACAAATTACATTTAGAATCTGACTTTTTCAAAAACCTATATGAAAAAAAAACTCATTCTCCACCGCTAATCCAAACAGTCGGTAAAAATATATTGTGAGCAGTAACCCAAAAAGAAAAGAAAATAAAGCGTAGATTCCGTATTGTAAAAGTCGGAATATATAGTTGCTAATCGTTGGCACCAACCTGCTTGTGATTTGGATTAGAGCAGTATTGAGTTGTTAAGATTCGGCGCTCTTGTCATGATGAAGGGATTGTGTTCCTAATTTATCGGACAGCTCATCTCATGAGATGACCACGTATGTCTAAGAGAGGCTGATTCAATCGCCTAGAAGAATCTATGGTATATAATTTTAAGGTGCGCGGCCGATGTTTCAAGATGCGCCGCCAGCCAAAACTTTATGTTAAAAAAATGCAAGTGCATGGATCCTAGATCCCTGAAGTAAGATGCAATAAAAAAATAGTAACAAAGTTGAAAGAGCAAGTGCATGGATTCTAAATCCTAATTGATGTGAGACGGCGTCATTAGGAAAAAGATGGGGAGTCAACTGGAAGAGATTATAATAGTATTTAGCAAATTGAGATGTGGTATTTTGTTAACAAATTTAGAATGGGAGAAAATATATTAATCTCTTTTTGAGAATTATAAGTCACAATGACATTACAACTATCAACTCTTTTTGGGTGATCATATTATTAACCCTAAACTCTATGATTAATGAGAGGTGAGGTCCAAGTTAACCTCCCTCAATCCTAGTGAGGATCTTACCATCCTTCACATTAAACCATATTAGTTAAGACCCTTTATATAGTTTAGAGCCTCAACTAACTAGCTACTCAAATTAATTCACTATAATATCTATAACACATTTAATTTCCAGGAAAGTGGCACTAGACCTGGACAGGGAAGATTCAAATCTTGGGGGCGGCAGATTATGATTATACATAAAGTAGGGTGGAGGTCAAATAAGAGCTAACTTTGACTGAACAGTAAACGAGAGACGAGGATGAACATATAATATAGGAATGGAACTATTGGAGGACGAGGAGGCGGCATACACAGTCGTAGAATTTGTCCTTAATGTGGTGGGAACCCCCACGACATATAAGGGGTATGAAGCATGAACCTGGACTCGCTTTAAAGTTTATGGTATGAAATGCGAATCTTCACTGCATCTTCCCGGCCTGACTGATCTGACGGCGTCTACTGGTCCAAATGCCACACTTGTCGCCAATTGCGCAATATTCGAATTGGGCTGCGCTGCTCAACCCACCAACTTGATCTGCAAACACATACCATCATTTATAATTTAGAACAAAAAATGAGGGGTGGGAGCAAATGCGTGACGCGTGCATGAGGGAAAGCGAAGTTAGGGGAGATGAGATTAGCAAGGGTCAGAATCAATTAACGGGCCAGGGGGCGGGGCCTGTAAGTGGGCCCAGCGGCGGGGAAGCGAGCGGTTCTCTGAATCCGACCTCTCGTCCTTGTGAAAGGGACCAAAATTGCTCATGTGTTTGTGGCTTGTATGTGAAATTGACTCTCTCCTCCAATCAAACGTTGACTTCCTTCCCACCGCTTCTCCCTTCCTCCTTGAAGCATCGAATTTGGGTGCTTGAAATAGGAGGGGCCAAGAATGATGACAAGAGCCGAAAGTGGGTGTAGGTGGGGTAGGATAGGATTGCATGCAACCGAGTATTTGCTGCGACGCCGGGTAGATTAGGCAGTTGTGGGTGTTTGGGAAGGGAAGTTGGCACCAAAATTTTCAGCTCCTACCTTAAAATAAGAATATGTTGGCTACTTAAAATATAAAATAAAAATTAATCAAGAATGTTTGGTTTATGTATTACAGTGTGTTTATGGGCAATAAAATATGCACGGCATATTCCTTTTTCTTTTTTGGTTGTTGCCGCTTGCCAGCATAAACACAGGGTATATTCGAGAGTGCACTAATTATACTTGTAGTAAAATGCTATCATATGCCCGTTGCGTGAAGCAGTGATGGTTTGGATGGCAAGTTTAAAAACATAACGGCAGCAGCAGTAATAATAATAGAGTGGAACGGAGTTTTTTTGGTGATGATGACTGGACAAAAAAATTGGAGAAGGAAGGCCTGATTTTGTGCGGTTAAAATTACGCATTACAAGCAAGTTGGCCTCAGAATCGGCGTAAACTTGTCAGCCAGCGACTCCTCTCTCCGCTGTTCCTACACGTACGCACACGCTCACAGTCGCACGCGCGGTCTTGTGCTCCCAGTCCCAGACATACGGCGCCGCAATTCTCATTCACTTTTTTGCTCTCCCATTTTAAGGAGTAATTGTAATTATTATTGACCTTTTTGGGCTCTCTGGGACGATGGACGAGTAGTACAGCGTGGTGTTTGCCTTTAATTAATTGCAGCTGTGAACATATAGCTCTCAGATGGCAATCCCTTCCACTGATTTAGTAATTGCATGTTCCTCGCGTCCTAAATTATTAAATCGGGAATCGCCATAAATTTGATTTACTCCCGCCAATTAATGAGTACGATAGATTCGCCATAGATTTTATGCGGTCGCTTTTAGTTGTCAGCGAGTGATGAGGATGTACTGTATATATTTTATTATTGGAAAATATTCACGTGAATACAACAATATGATGCAAATTGCAAAATGCCACACATAATCAACGCAGATCCCATTCACGCCAATCACTTATCCAACAATGGATCATACACGGAGTATATATATGCGGTGTGATATATATATATAGAGTCCCATACCATTATATACCAATTATTTTAGGCGGTTGCTTTGAGGTGGTCATTTCTCAAAAATCTTCGAAATCTTCAGTGGGCGTTGGTCGGTGACTTGTCTGACGAATGTGGATTATTCTAAATATCACATGCCAACAAATCAACAATTTATTATCATAAGCGTGTGTGCGGCTTATTAATGCATATATTTTCTAACTAGAATTTGTTGAAAAGGGCTTGGGGGTAAAAAAGGTCGAAGAGGATGTGAGACTGAGTAAGAATCGATCTATACCTTTTTGGATTAAAATAATATTTTAGGTTAGTATTTTTCAATTATAAAATAATACTCCCCTGATTCTATTTATAAGTAATTTTTTCTCTTATAGGACTGCTCCTCTTTATAAACAACTTTCATTTTTTATCTGAAAATATAAGTTTTTTCATCTTATTTTACCTTTATTAAATACTCATTCTCTCACCTATCTTATACTTATTATCTCTCATACTTTTTATCTATTATTTCTCTTATATTATTTTCATAAATAGGATATATATATATATATATAAAATATATGATATTTTTAACTATTAATTTATTTTACACAATTAAAAAAATTATTTATAAATAGAACCATAGAGAGAGTGTACATTATATAAGGAAGAAATCAATGTTTTGTTTTTCTGAAATTATTAATTGCACAGTGCATGTGGATGCGGGGGGTCTTGTTTTGAGCGTCACCAGGCCAGTTGGTGGGGCATTTGCTTCAAAGCCGGTGGTCATTTTGCTGCACTCACATGCACGCCCTTTGATTTCTTCCAGATTTTGGGGCCCCATGCCACTATTCTATTACTTTTCCCACTCACACGCCTCCTTTTATCTCCATTTCTTTTGTTATTGTTCAGTAATTGAAGCCCATGCAACCCCCTGATTTTCGTAATCTTTTAAAGTTTGAGACTAGCCCCTCTAAAATTTCAAATATTGACTATCCACTGAGTCTGCCATGACGCCCAAACTACGTAGTCTCTGGCACTTGACACACATTAAAGATATTTCGTCATTTTATCCTATCACAAAGATGTTTGACTTATTAACAACAACAATTCAATTAGGCCATTTACTAAAAATTAAATATTATATAATATTTTCTGTTCAGCACACGTGTTATTAATATATGCATGTGAAATATAAAATCTATAAAAGCCACACTATTCAAAAGCCTTAGATAATATGATCAGTTTCAAGACTTCATGCATGATTTTATCATCAGATCATGAGATGTGAAATTAAATAAAAGTGGGAAAACATACGTGGAATACATGCTTTCTGTTTTAATTTGGGAAAATACATGCAGGGGATATATACAAAAGACATTTACTTTTTTTTTTTTTTCCACCAGACGTTGACATTATTTATATCTCTTATAAGTCCAAATGAAATGCACGTTTCACGAGTGTTGCACAATAGCGCTAAGGGACAAGCATATATATGAGTATGATTAGCATGCGAATTGCGAAGCTTGAAGCAAACAGTAGTGGGAATACTTTTTTTTTTTTTTTTTTTGGGTTAGAAAACGGGTTCAAAGATCCATTACGTGGAAAAAAAGAGACGTAAACCGGAGCATTAATTATTAGTGATTATTTTAGAAGCCATTCAATTAATGAGGCCACCGGCTACGTGCCCGCCTCTTAGTATTTTCCCTTTTTTTGTTTTAAAATTTGACGGCTGCCGCACATCAGATCTGAGCTTATCAATAACAGTCAACAAGGGACCGAGGATGGGGATTAACTTATTCATCACGTGTTTTTTTATTTCCAAATTCAAACGATTATTGATGGATCCATGATTTTTTTAATATCACGGTTTTAATTTTTGCACTTCATCCGCACTACAGCTTTTTTTGTTGTTGTTAGAAGTCAGATAGTATTCTTAGTAGGTTTTGTCTCTCATAAGAAAGCCTTTTTCATATATAAGTTTAAACTAAAGATATCATGTTTAAGAGATCTAATTCTCTATCAACTGTAACAGGTTTTTTGCTGGTCGCGCTATAGCTTTTCAGTTAACTCCTTTGAAGTACGACCAGAAGATTTATCCGCCGACAAAAAAAAAAAGTTTTTGAACCAGGAGGTGATTAAGGCTGAAGCTGTAGATTGAAGAGGCACGTATAATGAATAAGGGCATGCCAAGTTAGAGGAATTCAAAATGAATGTTGATTAGTTAGGCTAGAAGCTAAATCAAAGGAGACCAATAGGAAGCAGAACACTACTAAAAGACAGCGCGGCGTGCGGGGTAAATTATATGGGATGAGATGTGCATGAGCTACAGTAATGAACTGAAACGTGCTGAATTGAAAGACTATTTTTAAAAAAAGGAAAGAGGAGAAGAGATAAGAATCGAAGGATCAAGTGGTAAAAGTTGAATTAATAAAATCGTCAAAGTTAAATAATAGGAAGTCCCAGGGAGTTTAGGAGATGCACAAATATTAAATAGAAGGAGTCCATAGCAGCCGGTCAGCATGGGAGAAGTGTTTTTCCGCGTGGGCCGCGAGAGAATACGCTAGTTGAGCCAAATTGCGAAACTCAAATGTGAAAATATCTACCTCCCTCAAATATCACGTGCTTCAATTATGCCCTCTCCCTTACCCCTACCTTCCTCATTCCCCTCCCATATATATATACCCCCCTCTCTCCCACTCTTTGTGAATTTAGAGCCAGCTTGTTAGTTTCATTCTTCTACTGTTTCTTCCTCACAAAGCAAAAAGAAATCGTCTCCCTCCCACTAATTCCATGGACTGGGATCGAGGATCGTCTCTTGGTACTGGAACCTCTGCCTCCGTTCACCTGGCCATTCCCAGACATACTTCTGCTCAATTTTCATCCCCTGCCGCCGTCAAGTCCGCTGGCGTCTTCGCTTCTTCTCCCCTCCAGAACGAACAATTCGTACTCAATCGCCTTGGACTCTGCCCCCAAATTATCAGGTGTTTCGGCCATGATTCTACCTTTGAAAACGGTGTCCATTACTATAATTTGTTCCTGGAATACGCCGCCGGCGGTAGTCTCGCTGATCAGCTCAAAATTCGCGGAGGCCGCTTGCCGGAATCCGATGTCCGCCGATACACCAGGTCCATCGTCCAGGGACTCAGACATATTCACGCCAATGGCTTCGTCCACTGTGATATAAAGCTACCCAACATTCTCCTCTTTGCCAATGGCGACGTCAAGATTGCCGACTTTGGACTCGCCAAGAAGTCAGGGGAACAACAGAGCAACGAAGAGACCAAGTATGAGCTCAGGGGAACTCCTGTTTGTATGTCCCCGGAATCAGTAAATGACAATGAGTATGAATCTCCGGCCGATATATGGGCTCTCGGATGTGCTGCGGTGGAGATGGTCACCGGAAAACCCGCCTGGGATTTCAAGGATGAATCCAATATTTTCTCTCTGTTGATGCGGATCGGGTCGGGAGAAGAATTACCCGAAATCCCCAATGATATGTCAGAAGATGGGAAGGATTTCCTGAGAAGATGTCTTGTGAAAGATCCTAGAAAAAGATGGACGGCGGAGAAGCTCTTGGAGCATCCCTTTGTCGCCGACGAAACTGTTTCACTAGAGCGTGTGAAAGAATCGTCGACGTCGCCGAGAAGTCACTTCGATTTTCCAGACTGGGTTTCCGATACAACTACTTCAGCCCTGAATTCACCGGAATCCGATGACTGGTGTGAGTGGAAATTTGGATCGCCGTGCCCGTTCAACACCTGTTCTCCGGAGGATAGGCTCCGGGAGTTGGTGATGACTGAGACGCCAAATTGGTCGGAATCTGACAGTTGGATCTGTGTTAGATGCGAATAGGAATTTTTTTGTAGCCAGAAGCAGAGGTTGGGTGGTAGAACAGGGAGCGGATTTTTTCATACAATTCTTAAGTGTTAATATCTAGCTGTAAATACAAAATACATTAATTGATTATGCTAAATTTTGCCAGCTTCGCATGTGAGTTGTGACCCTCTGTACAGAAATTTTCCCTTCTCCAACCCGGCCACCCTCTTTGAAGGAGAACATTTTTTTGGGGGAGGTCTGATTTGGTAACAGACGCATGTCGTTTAAAAAATAACAAAATGTTGATTGAGGTTTGAACGCATACTTAAGTGGAAGAGAGGGTGGATTCAATGTTATTAATATATATTTAATATTCTTGCGTTTTTTTTGGAAGCGTCAAACTATCAAAGTTGGACTGGGAAGAGTCATACGCTTTTTAAAGATTCCTGAATTAGGAATCAATTGAGTTTGTTTGGTTAGTTTTTAAATTCCATGTACCTGGATGACACAGGAGAGAGCTCTGTGGAGCCAATTGGAAATCAAAGATTCTGATATGTATGCTGTTTCTGAAGTCCCGATTCATTGGATTTGTGAATCCCTGGTATAACCGGAGAATGATGTGCCACCAGGATTTTGAGGATACCCCGGAAATTTAGAGGTCCCCTAAGAATATGCAACAGCAACAAACATATTCATAACCATTCGTCTCTCTAAATTTGCGGTTCATATTTCAGTTTGTTCCCAAACAAATTATCACGAGGAATCTTCAACCCTTGCCCCTCTCCGAACCACGGGTTCATCACACCATCCCCAAAGGCCAGACGATTTACTTTAGCTGTTTAGCTTAGCGTAAGCCCAACAGGTTAAAACGGCCCGAGCGCTTCCTTTGTGTTTTTGGTTTTTGGGCTTATCATCCTTGAAAACTTTCTAAAATTTGTTCCTCACAAGGCCCAAATTCTCAGAAAAAGCTAAGGGTCAGTTTGTTCCAACGGAGAGGAGAGAAGGGGAAGGATTTTAATAGAAAGGGAGAGAGTGATTTTATATTACTTCGTTTGGATTGATGAAAATTAAAGGAGAGGAGTTTTAATATTACCTTGTCTGGTTGATGAGGGGAGAGGAGGGGAGGTAAAATATTTTCATAGAGACAACTTTATTCTTATTTTATTTAAGTTATTTTTTGAATTTTGTAGAATGTTTAATAATTATGTAAAATTATAATTTTATAATTATTAAACTGAATAATTATAATTTCCATGGGCATAATAGTCACATCATACCAAAATATTAAAGTGAGGATAGGAATAAGGAAGAAAGTCAGAAAGGTATCATAAGAATATTAAAAACTTTCATACGCATAATAATCAAATCATATCAGAATATTATCCTTCTCTTCCAAATCCCCCCATTTTGGGAGGGGGTTAAAAGAGGAGGGGAGGGGAAATTTCAAAAAAAAAAAATTCCCTCCCCTCCTTAAATTTTTACGTTACCAAATAAGGGGAGGGGAGAAAAATCTCTCCCCTCCCCTCTCCTCAAACCAAATAGACCCTAAAGCCTTGTTTGGTATGAAGTATTTGGGGTAGGGGTTGAGATTGGATTAGGGATTTGATCAGAATATATCGTTTAATTTGAGAGACTACGGATAACTAGGGATTGGGAGTATCATGAAATTGGGATTGTTGCAAAGCTACCTCCCCTGGTATTGCGTTTTCAATCTTGGGATTACAAATTTTAAAGATAAAAATATCCCTATTTATAATATTTTCTTGATAAAATTAATTTCTATCAATTTAACCCTAAATTAAAACTCATCACTTTATTTCACCATTATCGTGGCTCTCACGGGTGTTTTGGAGTCGGCCTCTCACATGTATTTCATTGCTCGCTTTCTACCTTTTCTGAATTCTTTGTATCTGAGTAATAATAATAACAATCATCGTCCTTATGTATACAAATTAAGGAACAATACAACAAGAAAAATTAAAGGACGGAGAGAAGGAATGAGATAGCTTCTCCTCTTAATATATTTTTGGCTGCTAATAGAATTTCGTTTATAAAATAACTGCCAAATGAATCAATGTAATCTGAACTCAACTCCCAACAGAATAAATAAAGAATCACACAGCAGTAGTAAAACACGATTACATATGCAATTAGCTGTAATCTAATTTTGAGATTTAGGACATGGATATTTGGGTCTTTTCATAATTAGTAGTTATTTATTTATAAGATTAATAAAATTATTTCCTCTAATTATTACTTCGTATCAAACAAATTTTTAAAACATCAATCCCAATTCCAGTGTCAATCCCAACCCGAATCCTAGTCCATCAAAATTCAGTGACACGTACCAAACAGGGCCTAAGTGTCAGTTTGGTTCGTTGGAAGGAAGGGGAGGGAATAGGAAAGATTTTAATATTACCTTGTTTGGATTAATCAGCAGGAAGGAGAGGGGAACGGAGGAAAATTATTTTCACATGGACAACTTTACCCTTATGTTATAAGTGATTTTTTCCAAACTTTATTAAATGTATAATAAAGTTTAACAATAAATAACATTTGCCCTACATTTAATACAAATATATGTATATACATATATATGCATTTAAAATTATATTTTAAAATAACATTTGGTGATATATGATGAATGAAAATGGCCAAGGGTAGTTATTGGTTATCATAAAATGTAATGGGTATTTTTGTCCAATGTAAAAATTTTTTTAGCTTTCCCACCAAATACCCCCAATTTAGAGGGGGAGGGGAGGGAAAGTGGGAGGAGGGAAAATTTTTTTGAGTTGAATTTAAAAAAATTAAAAAAGTGGGGTTAAACATTTTTAATTAATTTTTCATACTCTTTTATGTTACATATTCTCTTTATTAAATTTTATTACCTCATTTTTTCAATATTTTAAAATTCAATTCATAAAAATTTTCCTTTTCCTCCCCTCCCTTCTAAATCCCTCACACCAAACAGACCCAAGGCAAGCTTAATTCTTGCCGGGATTAAAAATGTGAATATCAACTTCTCGTGAATTATCCTATCAGCCATATAAGAAATTAGTCATGTTTTTAAAAAATTATTTATTTTTTTAAAATACTGTAAATGGTGCAAATTTTATATTTAATATTCATATATTTGATTAATATTCAAACCGTTCTGATGGTTTCCAAGTCTTATTATCTATTTAATAGATAGTACAGAGTACAGTAGCAAAATTAATAGCAGTAACTGGAATATTTGGTGCTACTGACTATTTTAAATTCAAGTATTATCATAAATATAAAATAGTAAATCATATTTTAATTGTTGATATATAAATGATAGGTTACTAAAATATGGAGCATGAAAAAAAAAAAAAAGTTTTGCTTCTCTGAGTTCTTTTGCCGCATAATCGTATGGGGGGAGATGTTTTTGTTTCGTTTATTCTTTTTCTTTCATTTCTTCCATCTCACATAGAACAACACAGGCGAAGCTGCACAAATTGATTTCAATTTCCACAGACAAGCTTTATGTTAAAGGTTCCTTTTTCATCATCCGACCAAGCAATAAAAGTTTCTTTCAACTTAATAACTTTGTGGATTGAGTTTAAAATCGTTATTATGGCAAACACAATTGAATCGTTCTTACAAATTGCAGCTGCAACTGCAAATACGCGTACAATCCAGTCAAAGAAAAAATGGTTAGGAAGAAGCATTCTTCAGGTAACCGGGTCTAGGTTTCACCTAAATTGATGTTGTCATCGAAGTTGAAATTGATATATAGTTCCAGAAATGGAGAGGGGAAACCTTGTGGTCTTTTGACTATTAATAATTAAAACAGTCAAACTACCCCGAATAGTTAAAAAATAACCTAGCTACATCTTACGTACAACGAAGCATCTCCTTTATAATATTCTAATTCTAATCAGCAACTACGCATACCAGTCATACGCATGTGCGAACTAAACACCTTTCTAGATAAAAATGCTCGTTTTTTCTTATAATTTAGGCTGATTTATTCAAACATCTCGCCCTCAAACTCATCATCTCTATTCTTTTCCACTTATATAGCTTATGATCACATCAATTATAAAAAGCAAAAACAGAAAGGCGAATCGAAGACCATCATTTTTAATTCTGATACACTGGTTCTGAAGATTGAACTCCTGGGTTTCCTTACTTGGCTGTTAGCTTCTGTTTTTGCCAACCTCCTTTAAATAGGCCTCTCACATATTCTCAACTTTATGTGAAGGGCAAAATCCCAAATGAAGGCAAGCTATCCAGCTACTGATATTTCATCGCAGGGATGAGTTTTTTTGTAGGTACACATGAAGTACAGTTCGAAATGGTAACTTAACCAACTCCTTTTGTTCTGCAGGGGTTAGAGGGTAGCATCAGCACTTCACAAATTCAAGTGGTTTTAGTAGTGGCCCTTAGCCTGGTCACCACTTCGTACTGCCTTAAGGTCTTCATTTTGTTATTGCCATGACCGATCATGCTTCAAATATAATTTTGGTACTTGCCGTTAACTCCGATATGTGTGTGTTTTCATTGGAAGGGAACAGTTAGGAGAAACATGCGGGTCGGGTAGCCAATGTGACGCGGGTCTCCGTTGTGAGACATGCCCTGCAAATGGAAATACCCGACCCAGGTGTAGTCGGATCCAGCCTACGAGCCCCACTTCCAAGGTTCGATACTGCCTAACTCCTGATGCCAGATGATGATTGTTATGGAGGGTTTCAGTTTTATGAGAAAATTAATTAAAGGGTGGATTTTGATTCTTAGGTGAAAGGTCTGGCGTTCAACCGGTATTCATGGTTGACCACTCACAACTCGTACG